>JAZKJV010002069.1:0-245750 GCA_037367405.1 Ottelia alismoides
TCGAGATTGACGGGCTGGAAGTCCGCGATTTTATCGAGAGGTGGCAAGCTTGTTTTACTTAAGGCGGTCCTCTCGGCGATTCCGATTTATTTCTTGTCCAACCGGAAGATGCCTAAGGGGATCAAGGTTCGGCTGGAGAAGCGCATGTGCGCCTTCTTGTGGGGGAAGAGAGGGGAGGGGGCGAGGGGGATTTATTTGGTTGGGTGGGATGATATTACCTGCGGGAAAGGGCAGGGGGGCTGGGGGTCAAGTCGCTTGCTCATTTGAACGAGGCTTTGCTCCTTAAGTGGACATGCAGGATTTGGGGCCCGGGGGAGGATCTCTGCATTGCTGCCGTGTGGAGGATCTATGAGGTGGGGGGGGGGGCTTGCCGTCGCAGGTTTGCCATATTGCTTCCCCAACTATGTTTTAGAGGGGGGTGGTGGAGGTGTTTTTGAAGAACGTTGGGCTTTTCAGACTGATGCTTGGTGGGGGGGAGTCATTCTCCTTCTGGTTGGATGATTGGGCGGGGGAGGCCCCCTTTGCCTCCATTTCACGCGCCTCTTTGCGTTGGCTGATGATAAGAATTGTTCGGTTGCAGCTTGCTGGGTGGATGGGGTCTGGTGCCCTAGCTTCGCGGCGAACTTCTCGGATCAGAGGCTGGAGGAATTCTTGGCGTTGCTCGACGCTGTTAGGGAGGTTGGGCGCCCGCCTGGGGGGCGTGATCACTGGTGCTGGAGGGAGTCCCCTTTCTCGGTTAAGAAGGCTTTTGGTGCTATCGCTAGGCCGCCTCCATCGCTTTCGGATGGTATCGCTCTTGATTGTGCCTTTCTTTGGGCTCGGAAGCTTCCAGAGCGGGTTGGCTTTTTCCTATGGCTGATGAGAAGGAAGAGGTTGATGACGAGAGATCGTTGTGCTCGTCTTATAAGCGTGTTATCGGATAGATGTCTTCTCTGCGATGCGGCTGTCGAATCTGTGGAGCACCTCTTTTTCTTATGCCCCTATGTGGTTGAGATTTGGCAGGGGGCTGGTGTGGTTTGGTGCAGCATTGTTGACTTACTCTCGTTCTGGTCTTCGCTTCGGGCAAATAAAGGGAGGCTGAGGCTGGAGGCTCTTTTTTCGGTTGCCGTGCTCTGGGCGGTGTGGCGGGGGAGGAATGATCTGTTGTTCTTGGGCCGAAGGTTCTACAAGGAGAATGTGTTAGCTTTTGCAAAGCACCTGGTGAGGGAGTGGGCGGTGTTGTAAGGGTTATAGTGCGTTTGTCGTTGTTTTTGTTGTCGTCGTCCTCTATGTTTGCTACTTTTATTGAATAAAATTTTTGGGGTATGCACCATCGAGTGTATCCCCCTTACGCCTGGATTTCAAAAAAAAAAACTTGCCTCAACCTTCTTTCGATCATACGTTCTCAAATTTTCATAGTGTGACTTATCAGCTTAATACCTCTGTAATTTAAGCAATTTTGAATGTCTCATTTGTTCTTATAAAGATGCACCACTGTGCTTCTCCTCCAATCTTTATGCATTTTCTTGCTTTGCCAAATAACATTGAATAAACTTATAAGCCAAGTCAAACTACACTCACCAAAAACTCTCCGTACTTCTATAGGAATGCCATCAAGTCCTACACCTTTTCCATATCTCGGAACCTTCAAAGCCTCCTCTACTTCCTTTGTATTCGTCTATAACTTGCATGATTCAAGTAACTTTCACTACTAGCTAGATCTCCCAAAGCGATCCCTCTATTTTCTTCCCCAATGGAAAGCTTATGGAAATACTTCTTCCATCTAGTCTCTATATCTTTCTGAGTAATAAGCACGCGATCTTCCTCATCCTTAATTCATCTCACTTGAGAAAGGTCTTTGGACTTTCTTTCTCTTGCTTTGGCCAACATGAATATATCCTTTCGACTCTCTTTAGTGTCGAGATTTTTGTACACAACTTCATAAGCTTTTGACTTAGCGTCGCTTACAATGCTTCCTTCTTCGCTGTTTTGTAGTTTGTGACAGATTCTCTGTTTTATCCTTAGACATAACTTTAAAGCATGCTCTTTTAATTTTGAGTCTCTTGCACCCATCCGCTCCACCACCAAGCCTCCTTTTCCTGGAGCTCCTTTTGACTCGCCTAGCATCTCTTTAGCTACCCTTCGGATACAAGATGCTACTGCCTCCCACATCTCGTTTGTACTTCTGATACCATTCCAAGATACATCTTTCAAAACCTTTTCCCTGAAGCTTAATTGCTTTAATTGAAGATTCCACCATCTAGTTCTAGTGATCGTGGAAACCCTTCTTTTCTTTAACAATCCTTTTATTTGCACATCTATGACTAACAAGTGATTTTGATGCTATGCTACTGTGGTAATAAATTTTAACCAACATAGTTTCAAGTCTTGTTTTTCATTAGAGGACAAAATCACATTGAGATCGATTGCTATATGATTAGGGGAGTGTTGTGTTTAGAGGACAAAATCACATTGAGATCGATTGTCATATGATTAGAGGAGTGTTGTGTATGATGGACATCTATGCTCCAACTTTAGAGGAATGTTGTTTTTATTTATCTCACTTTATTGCTGTACTTTCCATATTTCAGAACTTTTTTTGAAAAATGTAATGGGTGGAGTTCCGAGATGGACTCCAGCGCAAGAGATTTTGTAACTTTTAGATGCGTCTTTTAATTCACCCATCAATTTTTTCTTTAAAAGAAGGGTCAGGGTTTCGTTGTTAAATAAAAAACCATTATTATCACATTTGAAATTGATTGAAATCGATTGCCATTTCGTTTATGATTCTTGTGAAGTGAGAAATTATTTCTCCGCATATTTTGCATAATTGCATGAGGCATACTATTTTGAGATTACTTGATTGGTCTCCTTCATTGAAGAATTTGGGTTCTCAGTGACTGCTCTTATTCCTATGTATTGCTACAACAAGTCGGTCGCCTATATTGCTTGAGTTCTGTTTTCATGATCATACCAAGCGGATCGAAGTTGATCGCCACTTCATATGTGACACTATAAATTAAGGAAAAATCACTATACCATTTTTTTCAGAATTTAAATTAGCAAGCAATATCATTTCCTTACTTCCAAGATGGACATGCTTATTTTAACGTTCTAACTTGAGAGAACGTATTGCAATTATCTATTTCCGTGTTTATTTTATTGTTTTTGGGCTCTTGTAATTACCCCATAATTACCCCCATTAACCATAAGCACATTTTCTCCAAAAAAGGGAGTCCAAGGTTCGTTGCTTGATATAACATACAAGTTACTTTCATAATTCTCAATGTAGGATTACTTACGGCATATGATATTTCTGTGACTAATATAACATGTATCTTTCATTTATTTGCTGCATTCTCTCTTTTATTATAAACTTATTCCTCCATTGTTACTGTTAAATGATAATTCTTCTGTCATTATGTAATGGGAGGAAAGTGAAGATGAAAAGTGGTTGATGGGGCATGGGAATGGCAAGTGGCCGCCATCGGGAAAGGGGATCTACCATTGTAACGCTATAATCATGCTAGTTAAGTTGCATGCTTGGCTCTTCTCCTGGACTTAGCACCTTGTAGACATGACCTGGACGCTCTGTGATAATTTGTGTGAATAGAGCATCTCTCTTACACTCACTTTTAGATTGCTAATCTCACTCCGAATATGATGGTTTAATAACTTATTGTAGGTAATTCTGATTTGTTTAGTTCAGGGGAAATTTACACCAATGCCCCTCTTTCAAGTTACATATAACCATTGTAATCTTTTCGAAATTACATCTTGTCCCTTGTATCTTGCTCTGTGTCAACGGTCAACCCCTTCCTTTATAATCTGGCATTCAAGGCATTAAATTCTATTGCGAGGATTAAAAAATATTTTTCTTTAAAGTAAAAGGAAATTAAAGAATCTAATTTGGACCCTTTTGATGTTCCCTCTCTACTCCATCCTAAAAACCAAACCCAGCATCAACTTCTGTGGAGGTGGCTAAAGGTGCTATTGGAGGATAAGGGACTATAGTGTCAAACTCTGTGATGTAGGATTCATTGATGTTGCAGATTTTCAAGATCAAGATGCTGAGGAAGCAGTGAGATAGCTTCTGATAACAAGATTGTTGGGAGGGTGGGACTGGTTGTGGTGAGGGGGTATTTGAAGGGGGTGTTTGATGTTTAATGTTGCGGAGGTGGGGTGATGAAGGATAGTGTGGCAAATGGAGTGGCATGAACGGAATGGGAGAGGCAGTGATAGGCGAAGTGTGGGGTGTTGGAGGGTGGGGTGGATGAAACAGCCGAGAAGGAAACATGGGCGAGAGGTAGCTGAAGGTGTCGCGGAGGAGGCAGGGATGGGTGAGGGGAGGTGGAAGGTAGACTCATGGAGGTCGCTGAAAGCATGTGATCCGAGGGATCAGAACGAGTGGGTGAGTGAAGCTAAGCTAGGAGAAGGGTAGAAGCTAGAGGATGGATTGCGAGAGGACAACTTGGGTGCTTTCAGTTTTGGTAGGCAGGACTGCCAAAGTCTGAACTAACGGGTGTTGGAGGAGATAGGAAGGACGAATAAGGAAAGGAGAAATGTTAGAAGAATATAGTAATTTTTTTGTTGGTTTTTTTAGGCAAAAAAGGAGAAACACAAAAAGGAGTCACTCCCAATAGAATTTCCTTTTAGTTTTTATGGACAAACACAAGTGTTTGACTGCCATGCTGTAACATGTAGGGGTTGATGGTTTAAACGGAGTTAGATTCATTGCATGGGTTCATTGTAATTGTGGAGATCATGGTTTTAAAAAAGGGATTTTTACCCGGAAGACCTTATAAATTTTGACAATTACCTCCATGATCCTTGAAACAATCCAATTCCTCCCTCGACCCCGTAAACTTGCTAACCCTTACCCTACAGACCCTATGGTTAACCCCCATCCATTTACCCGTTAAAACTAACCTGATTCCTTAAGTTCTTTTACATTATACCCATTTTGTTTATCAAATATACATTGAGTGCCATTCCCCATCACGTCCTCATCTCTCATTCCCACCCTGCACCCACCACTTCGACGACCTCCGTCGCCCTCACCCTCCTCCTTGACCTCCGTCCTCTCCCTCCTCCTCACTGACATCCCCCTCGTTGTCTTGGATGCTGCCACCGACAGCATCTTCTACTACCTCTTTGGCTTCGACTTTGCCTTCGGCTCACCAACGTGTTCATCGGTGAGCATTTCTTCAAGCTTGCAGACATGCCGACGCCGAGTGCCGATTACTCCAATTTTCTATACCAATAGGCTTTCGCCATCGTCGCTGCTGGGATCACATCCGGGTCGATTACCGAGAGGACCCAATTCGTGTCTTATCTCATATATTCATCCTTCCTCATCGGCTTTGTGTATCCGGTCGTGGCGCATTGGTTCTGGTCGACTGATGGATGGGGGGCCCGTTCAAATCTGGCAAGCTATTATTCAACTCAGCACGATCAACTTCGCGGGATCGGGTGTGGTCTATATGATAAACAGGATCACCGGCCTGTAGGGAGCCCTCATCGAAGGGCCGAGGATCGGCCGATATGACCACGAAGGCCGGTCCATTGTAATGTGCGGGCATAGCGTGATGCTCGTGGTCCTCGGTACCTTGATGCTGTGGTTCGGGTGGTATGGCTTCAATCCGGGGTCATTTAATATAATCCTCAAGTCGTGTGGACCCTCTGGATCGATCAACGATCAAAGGTCGGCCGTCGGCCGGACCACCGTGACGACCACTCTTGTCGGTTGCGCCGTGACATTCACGACACACTTCAGGAAGCACGCAATGTCCGGCCATTGGAATGTGATTGACGTGTGCAACAGGCTGCTTGGCGGCTTCACGGCCATCACCTCCGGTTGCTCGGTGGTCGATCCGTGAGCCGCGATAATCTGTGGGGTTATCGCGGGAACGATGCTGATCGGTTGCAACGTCCTTGCCAACGTCGTGCGGTACGACGACTCGTTGGAGGCAGCGCAACTGCAGGAGGGTGTGAAATGTGGTGGCCCATCTTCACCGGGCTATTCGTGAGGAAGAGGTACGTTGAGGAGGTGTATGGAGTGGGTCGGTTGTACGGGTTGCTTGTTGGCGGTTGTGGGAAGCTCCTGGCGGCGCATCTTGTTCAAATTGTGGTCACTGCCTTGTGGGTGAGCGTACTCATGGGAGCGCTTTTTTACGTGTTGCACAAGATGGGGCTCCATCGGATCACTGCGGATGAGATGGCGGGGATGGACCTGACCCGGCATGGTGGGTTCGCCTACGTGTACAACGACGAGGACTCGACTGTCATGACGGGAATGGGTTCATGGTGAAGGCCCAGGCGGCGGCGATGGGGCCTACACGAGTCTAGATATTATTTGGTTCTGCAATGGGACTAAGTACTTAGAGAAAGAGAGAGAGAGTGAAAAAAATACCATTGGATTTGCTAGGATTTGATCAACTCAACTTAAACCCAAGCTAGTTAACTCAAGCAGACTCAAATTAACACCATGGTCTGTAGGGTAAAATGGAGTAAGCTTACGGGATCGAGGGGGGAATTAGGTTGTTTCAAAGACCGTGGAGGTAATTGTCAAAGTTTATAGGGTCTGCCGGGTAAAAATCCCTTTAGAAAACGTGCCTCGAGGCGCCGAGGCGTAAGCCTCAAGGCATTTTTCCATGAAAACTGCCTCGAGGCTATAGCCTTAGTCTGAAATCTGAGGCATAAGCCTTAGATACCCGAGGCGATACCGAGGTGGTCGAGGCGGTTCCGAGACACCGCCTCAATCTACTGTGCATTTTTGGACAAATCAATAAAAAACTATATAAAACTATACTTTTACAATAATATTAAATTTGTAAAGCACATATTATTCACAAACATACAAGTCACAATCGCAATATTGTATTATACTATAATTATATGTTATTTTAAAATTTAATATTCATAATATATAATTATATATTTATATTACAATCAACATTGCATCAAAGAAATCTTGTAAGTGTACATTGATTGTTTCTTATTAGTATGAACAAACTTTATATCAATAAATGATATTCAATTGCTTGTATCGCTACAATGAATATAATATATGTTTGAGACAATGTATTTTTTTGTAAGAATATTAAGAATTCACATCTTTACAATATTAATACAACATAATCACAAATTAAAGCTAGCATATGCTATTAATATGGTATATTTTGTACGTCTATTGAGTTTGAAATATTCAAATTTAGGATTTATGCTCATATATTATGCACATATTTGAAGTTTATGATTTTATAACAACAATTATGTTTAATAATAGTTTTGCCATGTATTTTCCACATAAACTGAGGCTTACGCCTCGACTGCCTCGAGGCTTACGCCTTGCCTCAATAATGGAAAATCGCCTCGATCCGCCTCATGTTTTTAAAAAGATGACATGATTATTGTGATTTTGAAAGTTTTAAATCAATCTATCATAAAAAAAATTCTTTTTTTATTTATCTATCTTGGCTTTGCTGGATAAAACAAGGGATAAATTTTACTGAAAAATGCAACCTTTGAAGTTTTAGTCTTCTCAATTAGAGTATCGCAATTCATTTAAGGGCCCCCTTGTAATTTTTTATCATTCTAGCGAAGTTGGCGAATTGCTTCTTGGATTTTGATGATTTACATACATGAATTGGTGTGAATTTTGGGATTGCTTGTGCGGCTCGACTCTCTCTGTCTTTTTTGCTCGCTTCTGTTATGCAAATCCCACATAGAGTATAAAGTTGTTTGAGATAATGGCATCTCCTTAATAGTTTAATTCCAATTTACTTTATAATAAAATAATTTTGATTCACCAAATAAGGAATGCATAGGGGCGTCTTTGACTAACATATGTACCTTTCTCAGTTTATGGTCCTATCGGCCATAATACCATACTTTTTCCTTGGTTTTTTTAAATATAGAAATCCATGTGCTCGATGGAGCTTGGAAGGTATTATTTTTTATCCATTGTACATGTGAAAAGGGATGGGGTTAAGAGGGTTTTGGTGGTAAATGGGGTTTGGTAACCTCGAGTCCCAAAGAAACTCTCCATCATTTAAGAATATCACCTATGACCATCTCAAGAGGGTTGCTTACACCAACCATGCAAATAGGGGTATGATGCATTCCATGGCATTCTTGCTAACTATGCAAACGGGGAATGATGCATAAGTATATAAATGTGAGATATGAATATGTAAACATGAAATGGAATAACAATATCTCTTTAACTATACTAAGATTTCAAGGATCTCTTGATTTTTCTAGGATTGAGGGGATCATGAAGAATGTGTTATGAGTAAACTAAACTCTAACACATGACTACCTTTTCCTCGGATACCCAATGTAAATTATTTTCTGGATCGCTAAAAAAGTGTAATAAAATAACAAAAGTAATTCACAAAAACAAATACAACTACAAGAAATAAGAACTTTAGCATGGAAATCCCACTAGTTAAAAACCTTGATCCAAGTCTCCAGAATTAGGATTTCATATTGGTCGAGTCAATCAACTAATTCACTATCCGAGTTATGTCCCCGCTGATAACCCATCTGCTTACAGCTTAGAACACGTCTTACAATCATAATAAGCACCTCATACTATTCCAAATCTCATAATGCAACAATGCTACGAGGTTGCTGCAAGGGGTCGCAATCATGGCTAGCTGCCGTTACAAGTGGTGCAATGAGAGCCTAGGGGTGACAACGTGGGGATTTTGGAGGGAGAGAACATAGTAAGTCAAGAGGATACGAAACACTAGTCTAGGACCATTGCTCTAGCACCGTATAGAGAAAAGTGAAAGGAGGTGTTTATTATCGATGCTCTACTCTTCTATTTATAAGTATAAAAATAACAGAACTCCCTCTTTAAGTAGGGCTTGCTTCATGGATTCTTGCTCAAATCCATGTTAAAATAAGTATAGAGAGGTCAAAATAGGAATACATGAAAGGAATGAAACAAAATTAAAATAATATAGATTTCAGAATATCTCATAAAATTTCCCAAGGATTTCTAAAATCTCTAGGAAATATTTGAAGGATTTCGGAGAAAATGGATAATATGCTATATATTTCTTCAAAAAATGCTATATATTGGATTAAACTTTGACAACATACATGGAATTTTGAAAAAAAATCCATTATCCTCTATATTTAGGAGTTTTTTTATGTGAAGGTGTACCCTATACTCATCATTAGTCATCCTTCACTCTGTACACCATAAATTCTTTCACTATTATTTATTTCCTACTCTCTACCAAGGTTTGAAAAAAGGAAACGCGAAACGAGACGTTGCCTCGAGGAGGTTGACGCATAAGCCTTAATTTATAGAGAAAATATGCATAAAACTATAACTATATATATGTCAATGTAATTATATGTTTTATGCCCAACATATAATACTTAACATTATAAGATATGATGAAATAATAGAGATATGAACACCAAAAGAGACGATAGAACAACTTCATATCCCTTTCTACACAATTTCATCCTAATAGGAATTCATTATCGATAAATGTTGTGAAGGAATTAAACAATACACATGTCTTTTAAATATTGTTGTAATTATAGAGTACGATTTAGGCTAAAGAAATTTATGTTATGTGCCTAACATGTAATATATGCAACATGAGAAATCATTAAGTCTATCCATTTCGAGCGAATCTTTGATATATTGTTGTAATTAAAAGTATGATTAAATATATCTCGAAAAAATTTGTTATATGTCTAACATATAATTTGTGGCAGCGTGAGAAAGGTGAGCTCTATCCATTTCATTTTGCTTGATGCACTGCAAACCTCGTTAAGTTTATGAGTATTGTTGGATTTTATATTTATGAAACTTTCATTAAGAGTGAAATAGTAAAAGCTTGTCGAAATAGTTGGACGCAATTAATAGTAAACATGAAGTTATGGACACAAAAGAAACATCGGATTAGACATTCATCTTGTATAATCGTTATGCTAAACGAACTTATATTTACAAGATTCTCAAACTACCAAGTAAACAATTAAAATCATCAACAAAATACTTAAAAATGCAAAAACCACTTCACAAAACAAGTAAACCACCCTCGAGATGTTCCACCTTGAGGTGACGTCTCAACCACCTGAGATGCACTCCTCACTGGATTGGATTGAGGCACACGTCTCGAGGCTAAAGAGATCACCTTGCCTGGATGCGTACGCCTCAACCGCGCCTCATGGCTAGTTTTTTCAAACCATGCTCTCTACCCACTAATTTCTTTCACGTTATCTTTTTCTTTTGCCGATTCTCCTAATTAACACCCCACGACAACAATGTCCCTTGATCAATAATAATCCAACATATTTGTCATATTAGGTCATAACATATTTTTGTTTGTGTTAGCAATTTATAAGAAATTTTGGTTTATGTTTATTTTTTTCAAACAACATAAAGATTTTCTTAAATTACGTAAAGATAAATGAATAAAAGTTTATCAGTTACTTGCTTATAAATGGCCTCTAAGTTTCTAACAATATTAAGAAATAGGTTTAGTACCCTCGACTATAATCTAAAGCTTCTAATTTTTTTATATTATTTGATAGCTTTTCTCTATACATTTGCATCCTTGATTAATTTCGGTTTTTATTGTTGTCATATTTTTAAAAAATTTGGATGATTCAGAAAAATCAACTTTCTAAGCAATATGGAAATTGTTTCTAAAACTAAGAACATACACTTGTGCAGAAAGATGCTCTTCTATTGAATTCTAAAAAAAATAATGTTCTCACATGATCTCTTCGAAACAAGAATCCTTGCTTCTTTATTGATTTTAAAGCCATGAGACATAGTAAAGTTGCTTATCTGAAACAGATCTCTGATAATTCTCCTCCTAATTGTGTTTCAAAATATGTTTTTCCTGTCTGAAGCTCAAACATGCCATTATCCTTTTTTTATCATCAATTATTTTATGGGAAATGATCCAGTCATTACATGAAACGCCAAAAATATGCCAAAGAGATGAATACAATTCATGGCTTTACTCACCGCAAGGTCCATGACATGGTTGTTGGGATTATATGTTTGCTCCTTAGTGGTCTTTTTAATTTCCATCATCCTTCTCCATATATCCAAAACTGTTTTCCTCCAGCTATGAGGCCAGAAGAGGACACTAGCTTGAATGCATCAACCATTTTTATACTAGTTAAATCTTGTATAACCAGTTACTTTTGGTAAATTAATTGTTCAAGACTTCAAGAAGTGACACTATATCACTAATCCTGCTGCTTATTTAACTAAAAAATCACCAATCCTTGCTTTTTCTAGAGAGTTGTTTCACCTATAATTAAACTCAAGCTACGATGATGTGGAAACGTCCTTGTAACTGCACTTTATAATTTGTGAATACAAAGTTTTTTGGGTGGACGTCTCCTTGATGCCTCATCCCCCTTTTCCTTCAAAAAATGTCGTGGAAGACAAAAATCTTACAAAAACCTGTGCAACTGAACAAAATTTTTCCATGCAAACAAGTTGTCTCCGTGTCTTGATTTCGATGTACTTCTTAACAAGGTGACAACTAATGAGAACTGTTAGAAAATATGAATGCGGAAGCATGATTAGAGAAATAGAATAAAAAAACACAGAGGAACACCATGATTTTAATTGGAACCCTACTCCCTAAGGAGCAGGATGAAACCACGGGGGAACGTCTCAAAGGGCTTATGTGTCTATTAACTTTCTCATTGTTACAGGAGGTCTGGGGCTCCTTATATAGCCTCCACATATTCTCCGAATCATTCCACTAGTAGATGTGAGACTAAACTCTGGATGTGGTAATAGATCCTAAAGTGATCCATTTACCCATCTACATTGGACAAAAAGAAAGAAATCTCAAACTCACACTACAAAACACTACAAACAATATCAACTCAATGTGCACAACCGTTGGTCGTTGTCAAGGACGTTGCTTCTCATGTCGTGCATGTGAGGAGGAACAAACGGGCTGGAGTGTGAGTCAAATGAATCTTCTCGTCAGAGAGCATGTGCTATGTACTGCGCTTGTCAGAGCCGTTGCAACTGAAAATGAGTCTCCACCTGGAGAACTTTGGCCTGTCATATCATGTGGACAACTATTCCATCTCTGAAAGGGTCGAACTGAAAAAGCCATGGAGACATCCTCGTTGGAGTCCATGGTCACCGGAGAAGGGGCTACAGTTGGTGCCCTCGCGTGAGGGCTTGGAGGAGCTTGAGGAGGGAAGAGCTCGCGCACCGCCTAAGATCTCCTGAGATGAAGCCGTCGTCGCCACTGGAAGAGAGATATAATGCGGCTGAAGCGGGAGGGACGTGAGGATCATGGGTTGGAGCTCGAGCCCCGGCTTCGTTTGTTGGGTTTCACGATGCCGTCGCCACCTGTGCACGATGGATTGCTCCGCTTGGAGCCCCTGACTCTGCTTGGGTCTCGACAGGAGCCTTAGGTCTCGTTGCCTGGACTCGTCCGAGAGGTGGAGACGCCGCTCGAGGGGAGGGGAGCGCCGTCGCCTGTGAGGACTGGAGAAGAGCGGCATTGTGAGCTGCCGATGATGGATAGAACCATGCCAACTTTCCACTACAAGGCATGGCGCTGCGATCCTCAGACCGGCCTTTCGCAATCTCGAAGTCAGACTATCATCGAGGATGCTTCGACAGAAATTTGAAGATGATCCAGAAGTAGGGTTCCAAGAACCCTAATTTTTCTTGAAGTTGAACAATACATGTTAATCTTCAACAAATAAATCTTCAAGAACATAGAACCAAAAATCATTTCTCGAACAAAAATATAAAATACATCATAGAGAATCGAATCCGCTATGATACCATGTTAGAAAATATGAATGCGGAAGCATGATTAGAGAAATATAATAAAAAAAACATTGAGGAACACCAGGATTTTACTTGGAACCAAACTCCCTAAGAAACGGGATGAAACAACAGGAGAACACCCAAAGGGTTGATGTGTCTATTGACTTTCTCATCTGGTACCGGAGGTCTGGTGCTCCTTATATAGCATCCACAGATTCTCCAAGTCCCACCACTGGTAGATATGAGACTAAGCTATGGATGTGGTAAATGGATCCTGGAGTGATCCCTTTACCTATGAATGACACATATACTCCAAAAAGAACAAAGCACAATATTTCCACAAACAAGTTATCCGAGCATGATTTGAAGGCCATGACATGGGCACTGCATATGATGCTCACTGCTTTTACAAACAAGTTATCGGAGCATGGATTGAAGGCCATAACATGGATGCTGCATAAGATGTTCACAACTCCTTGTGAACATCTTATCGGGCGCTGGTTCCTCCACCTCCTTCACATGCTGCTCTCCTTGTGCGCGATTGTTGGTTTTTTTGGGGCTTGCAGCTGCCTGAGCGCATTGGTTTCTTCCCGTGGCTTCTTCGCAGACGGAGATTGATGACACGTGATCGCTGTGCTAGATTCTTTGATAGCATCAATGCTAACTGTATTCTCTGTAACTTGGAGGTGGAAACTATTGATCACCTTTTCTTCGGGTGCCTCATGGTTCGAGGGATCTGGGATGATTTGCCGTGGGCGAGGTCGGACAACCTTTCTGCTTTTTGCGAGATTCTTTGGAGCAACAGGAACAAGGATAGGAGAGATTTGTTGGCCCCCATTGCGAGGCTGTGGTGCATCTGGCTGGGAAGGAACGAGGCTCTCTTCTCCGGTCAACGGTTCTATCGGGAAAATAATATTATCCTTTGCTCGCGCTTTCTCGATGACTGGTGTGCGGTGTAGGCTTTGGGTCTTATTCTTGTGGATTGGCGTTGTTCGGTTGCATTTTCATTTCCTTTTTTGGGTTTCTTCACTTTTTTCCCCTCCTTCTCCCATTCCTTGTAATTACCTTTGTTTATTTTCCTTTATATATTATTGGGGCGAACACCATTGAGTATATCCCCCTTTTTTTGATCCTCAAAAAAAGAAGTTCACAGCTCAATCACCCATGGCTTAACATTCTCGTGAATCTGCAATCAATATAGAAATTGAGGCAGAGAGTTGGTTCTGATTAGGAAGTCGAAATAGAGTAATAAGATGGATTTGGAGTGGCATATTATATCAGTAATGTTCCAAGCCTTCCAAAAATGGTTAATACAATTTTCATAGCCTTAAATATCGATGTCCGTCTCATTCTCTGTAAAAGGGAAATATCAGAGAGATATAACCAGACATGTCATCTGAAACCACAGGTAAGGGCTACAGAATTATATTTAGGCAGCCCACTTTGGGAACTTTTTTCTCCAGAAAACTCTATTTGAGGGAAATTAATTAGAAAAGTTTATGCATGTGTTGTTGGGTGATGGGGTCCTTTGGGATACTTGAATTGTTATTATTTTGTAACTCCTGAGGGGTCATCCTTTCTCCATAGACTCCTACTCGTCCCTGGAATATTATTGGCTTGAAATAGGCATATCAAATGTCTTACGTGACACTGCCTCGATCTCAGAAACATCATACCTTGAAGCGAATTCTCGCAGATGGTTGAGGAATAAATCAAAGCAAGGATCCTTGGGCTCCGTAATCTTGGGTATTTCATTGTGATGATATGTCTCATTTTCTCTACTACAAGAAGTTGGAAAAGTTTTGGATGCCCTCTAAAGGAGGCCCATCCCACCGTTACTCAAAAAAAAGTTGGAAAAGTCTCATGGGAAAAGTTAATTAATAATAAAATCAACAGAACACATTTTAAAGACAAAATATGAAAAAAAAACATGCATTGCGCCATACACTCCACCATGGATTCTCACACATTACAACATAATCCTGAGAAGGTAATTTCTTGATAGATAAATATGTTGCAGGGGGGACTTTAAGTCTAGGAATTACGTATTAATGGATGTGACCACATTTATAATTACATTTTATAAGCTCTAACTTGAATATTGAGATAGTCTTTTGTAGCATTTGGGTTATCTTTTACTTGGCTATGGTTATCGACATGCTGACATGCTTTGATCTTGGTTGGAGTTGTATGTTTTATCCCTTAGAATATTGTGCAATGTCAGATTACTTCGCAATTGGAAATGTCGTCATTAAGAATGAACAGCAACATATACATGCACACTTGCAGTGAGTTTCACTGTCTTAGTTTTGTTTATTTTTACCTTTCCGACAATTAAGTTGTTCCACATATCTATGCAGGAATGTGATCTTCATGGTAATTTCCTGAATGTAAATTTCTCTGAATCATTTGAACTGGATCACGCTAATTACACATGATTCAGATATGCTGAATTTCTTTTCTGATATATGCGATCCACACGAGCTGCTTGAACTTGGTATTAGGTTTTTCTCTTACTAATTGCGTACGATGTTGTTTTGCATGATATTGAAGTCCTTAGGCATATCGATCTCTCACTTCTTTAATTCATGTTTTGAAGATGGTATTAGTGGTTTCCCTCCTCTTTCTTTAAAGTCTGAATAACACCATTTTCTACTGTCATTAGATAAATATGATTTGTAATATAGGGTAAACATTCAAAGAGAGCCATTTGACGGTAATTACGCCGTTAGTCACTTTCTTGGAAACAACTCAATTTACAAGGACATCATTACGATTTTTTTGCTTTCCAATCTCATGTTATCTTTTGGTTTCCAATTCATCATCTGTATCGTGGAGATATTTATATACTGAAATAACTAAGTCCCACAGGAGAATATATCTAACAATTTCATCATGCCTTCTTTGCAGCCACTGGAAGAGTCACCACCAAAGTTGACGTGTATGCCTTCGGGGTTGTGTTGATGGAGTTGATCACAGGCAGAAAGGCTCTTGATGATACCCTTCCCGAGGAAAACACTCATCTTGTAACCTGGTTTCGCAGGGTCCTCGTAAGTAAGAGTAACGTAAGCAAGTTTGCAGACCCAAGTTTGGACCTTGAAGACGATGATGTCCGGAGTCTTGCGATGGTGGCTGAATTGGCTGGTCACTGTACTGCGCGTGAGGCTCACCAGCGGCCTGACATGGGGCATGCGGTCAATGTCATTGCTCCACTTGTGGATCAATGGAAGCCCAGCAGCTCGAATGCTTACGATGATAACATGGGAATGAGTTTCCACAGGAGCTTGTCGCAAAGGCTCAAGAGATGGCAACAGAATGAGGGCACTTCTATGGTCGACCTTGATTCTGACAGTCATGTAATAATCTTGGAAAACACCCACGGGAGTATACCCTCGAATCCCGACATGTTCACCCATTGCCGGTGAGATCATTCCGCCAGACTGGAGAACAGTTTGTTCTTCTTCCTGCAGTAAGACTTCTACACGAGTGATCACACGGGAAATGCCTTCCGCAGAGATTCGACTGGTAAGAGCTGACTACTATGGCTTGGTGGTGATTACGGAACTGGTTGTTTTTTTGGGCAGAATATGAAGTGTATATATATCATGCTCTTTCAGGCATTGTACAGTACTTGCAGAGGTCTATGTTCTTCGTAGAGGACCCGTAGTGAATGGTTGAACCGAAAGTGCTTTATCCAATGGAGATGCTCAGCCTTTATGTATCTTATGGTTACCTTTCATATTGTGCAGAGTGAGAATATCTTTTGCTCTGGCTTGCATAGGCTCGTCGCAGTCCCCTTTATATTTATGTGTTTAACTGCTTGCGCACTTCACAGTCGAGTATGTCGAACTTCCAGCAATCGTGTTGTAAATAATTGTTCCCAGATTTGTAAGATGTAACTTTTACCATAGCTGAGGTGATTTTACTTTTTCCAGACACACTGTCTAAGGATGAAGAAGATGCTTCTGTGATGAATCATGTTAAGTCCTTTTAGATTCAAAAAGCTTCACAGGAGTGAGATCAATGGCCTTCTGGGTGCATAATGTGATAACATGGAAATTTATCTTTGTGATTTTTATGTATACATATTGAAAACCTCAATTCAATGCTGCATCCAACTATAGAAACTCGATATGGATTCTAAGTATAGGGATGAGTGCATGACGATTGAGTTTAATCATTTTGAGTGATTTATTTGCACATTGATAGAAGTGCATGCTACGAAATCTCAATCGTCCAAAGAAGTTATGAGGGTTGGGATTCATTCACAATATGATCCGCTTTCTTGAAACAATCTATAAGGGAAAAATCAATGGGTTTGTATAAAAGGAAACGAAACCATTGATTTCATCGTTGCAAATCATTTCAAGAGAAGGGATATTATTTTGAATGAATCCCAACCCTCGTAACTCCGTTGGACGACTGGGATTTCCGTACGAGGAAAGGCACAAGGCACAAAAATGTGATTTCCATCCATGATAGGTGCAAGGCAACGATATGTGGTTTCACCAAATCTAATAAGAAATCTAGGTCATTAGATTGATCCTAGTCACTTCAAGATTTTATGGCATCCCTTCTTCTCTATGAAAACAAAAATGACACCATTTATGGCATAGACAAGTAGAACCTTAGAGATATGATAATTGAGATCACATGGTGAAGGGAATGCATTCCCTAACTCGTGCTAGTTTTAGGAAAGTGTGCGAGTGTCTAGAGTACATAGACACTACATTTGAAGGCATATGATTGTTCCAAGTTTGAAGTACCATTTGTACAAATAAGAATTCCTTTCCTTGCATGATTTCTTATTCATTTGGATAAATATATGTTTACTTCCTATTTTTGCCAAGTGCCTAACTTTCTTCTCATATACGCTTGTAGATCCTATCAACACCTTCTCAATAGAATGGAGGGGATGATAGAAAACAAATACCTCGTTGATACCCTATAATGATATTTCTTGACATATAGATCCTCTTTGGTGTGATGCAACATATCCAATGAAGAACTCTTGCTGATCACTAAAAAAAGGATAGTAAAAGAGAAGCAAAATGTATAAAGAAACCAATTTCTACCAAGATCCACCTTGATGGTCTCTGTCTTGTGAACGTGGTCTCTAATGTAATAGGGTCTTTCTATCTCTCTCTGCCTTTTATCTTTTCCTCCCTACTCTTGAACATATTCTTCAAGTTTCCCTTGGCATATAAAGGATGCAATTTTGTCTTGCATGTTTTGACTGTGTGGTTTTTTGCCCTCACCTCCTCATGGAAGCCAGAGTGGGGTGTTGGGATAATCCTTCTTCACTAGAAGATGTCTTTGGACTGTAAGAGGATCCTTTGCTGTAACAAGAGTTATAGCAGAGGTGATGTAATCCTTTTTTTTTGTTATTTTGCTTCCAAAATCTAACTTTATGGATGGAATCTTAGATTAATACTATACTTATCCTCCAAATTTCACTTAAATCGGAACTTATTTGCTATTTTATCTTAATGATCAAACATTCCATCAAGATCTCAACAACTTCAATTTCATTTCCGAATCTTAAACTATTAAGATAAAATAGCAAATAAGATTGGATTTGTGTGAAATTTGGATGATATGTATAGTATTAATCTAGGACTCAATCCATATTGGATTTTGGAAGCAAAATCGCAAAAAAAAAAATTAAAGAGAATTACAACACCTCTGCAGTAACTCTTGTTACAACAGAGGATTCTCTTCACTATGGACTTGGGTGTTCAAGGGGTTAGCAATTTGAGATGAGCATATTTATTGTACCCATCACAAGACCTTATAACAATCATTTTCTCTCCTAAATCTGCGATCATATTTTTGTTTCTTCAGTTGTTCGGGCTTCATTTTAGACAATACTCCGTCTTGGACCCATACCTCAACTATTGATGTTAGTTCTACAGCATGGAGAGAAAAACCCATAATCACTACAAGAAATACATTAATTAGCGATGACAAATATGCGAGAACATGGCGAGCACATGACAATATTGTTTGCAAGGTCGTTGCAAACATAATCATTTAGCAAATGTAAGCCATTCCCAAATGGGTGGAATTAGATTGTTAGGGGATCCATTCCATAACAGTCCTTCACCTGTTAGGAAAACTTGGTTACCTAGCGGGAGCCTAAGCATCCCTAACCTCTTTCGTCTGCCCCGCATTTAGGTGCAGAAAATCTAAAATCACTATTCTCTTCAGATCGAATTCTCAGATGTATTAAGTATCAGGCAATGGAGGTATAGACTGATTGTCTAGTGGTGAAGTCAGAAGGTCTTCCAATATTAAGCCATCCTCTCTAAAGGAGCATATGTGGTGGAAGGCATAGATGAGTTAGTAGTGGGGTCCTTAGGGAAGAAGAGGATACTCTGCTGTAGAGTAGATTACAGCAGAGGTGTTGTAATCAATCCTCTTTATTTTTTTTATGATTTTGATTCCAAAATCAAACATTATAGATTGAATATTGGATTATTTCTCTATATATCCTCCAAATTCACTACTATATTAGTGGTTGGATCCTTAAGGAGAAAGAGGATCCTCTGTTGTAGAGAGGATTACAGCAGAGGTGTTGTAATCAATCCTCTTTATTTTTTTGTGATTTTGATTCCAAAAGCCAACATTATAGATTGAATCTTAAATTATTGCTCTATACATCCTCCAAATTCCACTTAAATTCGAGCTCATTTGCTATTTTATCTTAATTGTTTAAGATCTGGATCTTTTTTAAATGGAATTTAAGTTGCTTAGATCTTGACAGAATGTTTGATCATGAAGATAAAATAGTAAATAAGCTCGAATTAGAGCGAAATTTGGAGAATATGTAGAACATTAATCTAATATTCAATATATAAGGTTGAATTTTAAAAGAAAAATCACAAATAAAACTACACAGGATTACAACAACCCTGTTGTAATCCTCTCTACAACAGAGGATCCTCTTTGCCTTAGGGGCTACTACCACACCTAACTCTTTGCTCTCTGTTGAAAGTCAGGAATGGCTGGGAACCACATGAAGGGAGGTGGTTAATACCGAGTTTCCATACCAGGTTAACGGTTGAGCACTACCCCTTAAGGGAAGACAATTGTTTACTTATTAATTATGATTAACTTTTCGGATATATATATATATATATAGGAGAAACTTCAAATGAGACAGGGACTCACCAATATTGTGGTGAGCCCTCAATCCTGTCCTTCTATTTTTGATCTCACGGCTGGATTTATTGATGCATTAATTAAATTAATTTAATGATTAGAAACCTATTTTGGTCATTTCATCACATTCTACATATAGAATGTGACAACTAATTCACCTAATCTGGTGCCTCCCTCCCCTGTGGGGATCTTCGTCTCTTCTTCGTTCTTGCCCTAAATCAAAAGAGGGCGGCAACGACATGAGTTGCTGCGGCAGTGGATCTCGTGCGGCTGGCGAGATGGATTAGTGATTGCTCTAGGCGGAGGAGATCGCTGCAGAACGTTCTGGATTGACGGAGGTGCTCCTCTCCATGCAGAGGAGTGGTGATGGTGTGGTGGCTCTTCGCGCGGTTGGCTGTGCTGGGCGCGATGGGCGGCGACGTCGCTCCAGGCGGATGGAGGAGATCGACGGATGAGCCAGGCTGCTGTGGCGGAGGAGCGATGGCGGGAGTCGTGTTGTGGTGGATGCTCCTCTGAGCAGTGATGGCTTTGGGTGACGAGCTCCACGTGGCGACATGCTCTGGGCGGAGAAGGTCAGCATACAATGGCTCGCGCGAGGACGACGACCGTCGATCGGAGGAGGCGGCTCGTGCGAGGACCATTGAGTGGAGGAGGCGTCGCATAAGAGGGGCGTGGGAGACGACGATTGTAGTTTAATTCTTTTACATATATGACTTTAATATTTACATTTTGATTCACTTTATTTAGAAATCACATTTTTTGTTTTCTTATTTTGCAGAGCTTTGCGTGAATTTTACAAAGGCATGATATACTGTTACAAAGACTCGCATAATTTTTACAAAACGAATACACATTTAAAAAATAGACTGAAATTTACAAAGGAGAAATTACTCGTACAAAACTCGTTGGAGTTACAAAATAAATATACCCATTTACAAAACATAAATAACCATTTACAAAATGAAAATATAGTAAAAAAATAAAATTATTAATGAAATTATAAAAGATGAAAATATATTTTACAAAAACTCATTGTACTTCAAAAAGCTATGGTCGATTCCAGAACATTTGGAATAAAATTAATAATTAATCCATAAATGCATTAGTGAAATATCAAATAGAGAAAAAGCTTAGAAGGACAATTTGAAACCAATAAACGAAACTCAAATTTAATTAAATTGAGATGACGAAAATACCCTTTTGGATGAGCTTTTTGATGCAACCGTCAGATTGAGATCTGACGAATCTGAACGATGACTCACCACAATATTGATGAGATCCCACCTCATTTGAAAGGGTCCATATATATGTGTGTATATGTGTGTGTGTGTGTATGAGAAACTTCAAATGAGGTGGGGACTCACCATATATATGGTGAGTCACCCTCAATTTAGGCATCTTTCCAATATATTTTATAATTTCTTGTTTCATACATATAACAATAAATATTAACACAAAATGTATAGTGAAATAAAATTATGAAAATATTATTATATTGGATGGAAATGTTAATTTAAATTTGGATGCTATATTTTACAAAATTCATTTTTTTACAATGTGCAGTTTATACTTTTACAAAACTGTTACATAGTTTTTACTAAATTCATAGTGGCCTTTACAATTTCAGAAAATCCTCCACCTCATTTGAAAGGTCCCTTATATATATATAGATAGAGAGAGAGAGAGGGAGAGAGAGAGAGAGAGATGGATAGATAGATATGGAGGAGTGATCCTGTGAGAGCAAAAGGTTGTGAGAGTATGAGAGGAGTTATTCTGGACCACTAGATTCAACCAGGAGAGAGAAGACCATGAGAGAGAAAAAGAATCTAGTGGTTTAAAATCACCCCTCTCACACTCTCACAACTTTTTGCTCTCACAAGATCACTCCTATATATATATATATATATCAAAATGTTTAGAAATCAATATTTACCTCTTATGTCATATGTCGTGTTCGGATATGTATCCTAATAGTATGTCCACTGTAATGAACCGTTGAGTATATTGAAATCGCTTTGTATGGACATATTACAATTAGTTACCTCTAGCTAACAAAGGATTACTCATTGGATGATCGCATCCCCTCGATCACTAAAATGGGAGATACGACGATACAAATGATCACATGATAACTCGATTTACCCTATTACATTCATGGCTTGGAATTCTACCACAAATCAATGTGACATCACATCACATTTCTTATTCCAACCCTCATAACCATCCAAACAACTACTATTCATAGAAGGTTACCCACCCAGACACTAACGGCTGAATCCGAGACAATCAACATTAAATCTTGTCAAAGAAAGACATGCCATTTATACCATTATATTTAAATATATTGACGTATGAAGAATAGTGGTTACTTCCGGCATTCGATAACTTCTCTAACCCTAGATTCCTTGTTCAAATCACGATCTTCTTTTTTTTTGACGCTTTAATAGATGAAATATTATGAATTAACATCTAATAAATTACATTTAATATATATATATGAACTTACTCCTTCCTCATATGCACACAATGTTTCAAATGGAATCAAAGCCAAAGGAGGAGACTGTGGAAACACCTGTGAAGACTATAGTGGCTACCGAGTTGGAAATGGACAGTAGTTGGGTAACTAATGAAACCGTATTTTATAAACCTAAGAATTGGAAATCAAGCTAATCACTTTAAATATACGTTCATGTTTGCAATAATATATATTTATTTTAAATTCATTCTCGTGAAATAACACTTTTTATCACTTCAAAATCCTCTAAAAATACGCCAAAGGAAAATTCGAAAATAATTATAGAAATACAAAAATATACTAAATTGCACATAAAATAACGACAACACAAATATACACATAAACACACAAACTTGAAACATTTATAATTACTTTACAATATTCTAATTCTCTTAATTTATTTTGCATTAAGTAAAAAATGTAAAAATATATCAAAAAGTACCACGGTAAATATTAACAAATTAAACTGCTTCACTTTTTACATTATGCACGTCTTCCTAATTTTATATCTAGAGCATATAAACTCCAATTCACCTCAACTCATTTCTATATATCATCAATTAGAATAGAGTAAATTACACAAAAGTCCGTGAACTATACACTCGATTTCAATGTAGTCCCTAAACTTTAAAAGTAATATTAACGTACATAATGTATTGTTTCGGTCACAATGTGGTCTTTTTACAACAGGAGAAGGAGACGTCCGTTTACTTGGGAAAATTTTGGATCAAATTACCCCCAGGAACATCCCCTCCCTTCCGCCACTGCAATCCCCTCCCCCCTCGACCACTATCCCCAGGTCCTCGACTCCATCGTCGTCGTCTACCTCGCCCCATCATCCATGGTTTGGGGGCACTTCCTCCACCACTATCCCCCTCCCTTCCGCCACCGCCGCCTCCTTCTCCTCCTCCATTCAACCACCACCACCAGTTCCACCAGGTCCTCCCACTCCGCATCCACTTCCAACTCCTTCCTCTACTCCTGCCCCTCCCTTCGTGACATTACTTGATTGGAAGCGCAACTGAACCAAGCATCATAGATAGAATCACCGTGCCAGAGTATGCTCTTCAGGCTGAAGGAGGAGTCCGGAGAGGAGGAAGATGTGTCCTTGCCGTTCCCATTCTCGTTGGCCTCATCGTAGCTATCCACGATCGCCTCCTCTACTTGCTTCTGCGACAACATCCTCCTTCCACTATGATCTGTTGCCAACAAGCAGATGCAGATCTAGAGCAAGAACAGAAGATGCGGATGAAAGTGAAGAATCTGAAAGTGATTTCTACATAGAGACAAGTGTGGCACTAGCCTCTGGTTTTTTTTGGTAACGGGCCGATGGATTTGCTTCGAGAGGAGAAGATGAGTGGACACAGAGAGAGCCACAGAGAGAGGCAAGAAGAAGGGGGCAGTTGTAGTGCTACTGCACTATTGGTGGTTAAAGATTTAGTAATAATAACGATACGAGGGATATATATATGAATAAAAATGGAAAGGAATGGAATTAATTTCCTCTTTTCCTTTTTTGATTTGGGTTGGGGGGGGTTGGGTCGTGGGGTGACATATACCGACATATGCCGAGGTTGTCGAGGAAGGTCGAGGACAATGTTGGATGGTGGAGGAGATGTCACGGAGGGAGGGGCATGAGTAGAGGAAGGAGCTGAAAGTGGAGGCGGAGTGGGAGGACATGGTGGAAGCCATGGTGGTGGTTGGATGGCGGAGGAGAAGGAGGCTGCCACTGTGGTAGAAGAAGTGCCCCAAACCATAGATGACGGGGCGAGGTAGATGACGGCGATGGAGTCAAGGACCTGGGGATAGCGACAGGGGGGGGGGGGGGGGACTGCGATGGCGGAAGGGATGGGGACTGTGGTGGAGGAGTGGGCGGAGGAGATGTTTCTGGGGGTAATTTGGTCCAAAATTTCCCCAAGTAAACGGACGTCTCCTTCTCCCGTTGGAAAAGGATCACACTGTGACCGAAACAATACATTAGGTATCTTAATGTTACTTTTTAAAGTTTAGGGACTACATTGAAATTGAGTGTATTGTTCAAGGACTTTTGTGTAATTTACTTATTAAAATTTTTTAAATTGTTAAATACTTGAATTTGAATGAGACTCATTTATGAAAACTCAATTTCAAGACCCATGTGTACAATTATTTCATATTTTTTCTTTATTTGGTACATAATGCATGTTAACTACATTCTACAGGTTTCAATCTTATTTTATCACGTGAATATCTTAGTTTTCACAAGAAATATAAGATTAATTAAAAAACACAAAGTAAAAAAGAACAAAAGTATTTTTTTCCTACGTAATTTCTATTTAACTTGTTTTCTACCTGCCTTATTTTTATATTTCTCCCAATATTAAAAATCAACAAAAATATATATCCAATTAATATATATTACGTAGTATCATTATAGAATATAATACTATGTCATTATTGACAGGAAAACAAAATAAAAATTATAAAAACCAAAACATTGGTATTCTGTACATAAAAAATGGTTTATATATATATTTTATCTTGAATTCTAAACATTTTTTCTAAAAAAAATCGACAATATTTTAGAGAAAACTATTTATAGAAAGTTTTGAGTTTTTTATTTTGAAACTTTTTTTCTGTTTCTTTTTTTTTTGTTGATTCTTCATTTCTTGATCTTCATAATTTTTGTTGGTCCACATCATCATTTTTAAATCCCCACTACAATTCAAATAAAAAATATCCATCTTCCATTAGTCCATACCCCTCCACCTCAACTAGGGATGCAAACGGTTACGGATATATTATCCGATTGTCACCATATCCATTTTATAGAGATTTTGACATTCGTATCCGTATCCGTTTCAAAATGGATACCGATATGGATATCATTTTGATATTCACAAACATCCATATCCATATCCGTAGTATATAAATATTGTCAAAGTATTTTTTTAACCCTATGTAACATAATTATGTACCTTCTTTTGCCATATTTGTATAATTTTTATTTTACAAACACATAGTAAATTTATATCATGTGTTTTCCATCCAATTCATATATATTTAAGTCGATTTTATAGAGTATTTCTAACATTACTCGTATGCAATCAATATCCATTTTACATATGTATCCATTTTTTAAAGATATAAGATAGATTTAATATCTGTCAATATCCGTATCTGCATCCGCATTCGTATTAAAAACGGATAAGGATACAATAAGACCTATATCCATATCCATCCGTTTGCATCCCTAACCTCAACTCCTTTCGTTGTATGTTGATCTCATGTTAACTCTACCCTCTTCATCCTTCTCTCTTAAAAAAAGTGAATGAAGTTGGCAAGTCCTCCTTCCTCCTCCCTAGCTCCTTGCTTCCTCCACAATGATCCTTGGTTAGGGCAACATGCTTCCACCTCCGTCTTTGATTAGAGAGGCCACCAATCACCATCTTCCACCTTGACTATCTTCCAAATAAAAAGAACCGAAACATGGGTGGAACCAGGAATTGTATTAAGGAGAGGCCAAGTATACAGGTACCATGTATGCTCAAAATATAAAAGTAATTTATTATAATTTTAAGTGATATTTTTAAATGATATTTTTCTAGTTTTTTAACTTATAATTAAATTTTATTAGTATGTAGATTTCACATAAATTATTATTATCGATAGAGATTTTTAAATTTTATTAAATCTAATTATTTAAACTTTTCTGAATTCTCTAAATTATCAAGTAAAAATTTAAACAAAGATTTCCATGTTTAAAAGGAAACAATATAGTTTATTTTGTTTATTACACGATCTAGAAATAATAGGAGAATAATTCACTTTATCCTATTTAATATCAAATTATACATGAACTATTTTTTAATAAAAATAAAGTTTTGGCAAGGGGATTTGAACCCTGTTCCACAAAATATAATACCATATCAATTAACCACCATGCCATTAAGCGGTTTATTACTTTAATTTTACACAATTTTAACTTTACATTTAAGGAGAGACCGTATCAGAACTCTAATACATTATACAAGTGAAATATAGGAATTAAGGAGGGTCCATAGACCGGGTCCATAGACCCTATAATATATGCTGGATCCACCCCTGAACGGAATCCAAACTTTCAAATAATTTCTCCATTCCATAGGTTTGCTCTAGTTCCTCGAACTTCATCTCGACATGACATGCCCAATGAGTTCCTGAGTCAAATCATCTAAGTTCCTATCGGCTGGGTAGATTCAAGTTATAAGACCCTTAGGCATCAAAATTAACTACGTCTTGTTTTCCGACCTAATCCAGTATTTAAATTTGGCAAATGAACTCTCTATTTTCGATAACTCTTTGAGATCTTTCCAACGAGCTCACAAACATTGCTGTTTAAAAGAATTAGTGGATTTAATTAATAATATCGAAATTCTAGTATGGTATCATAATCGACGTTTAAAGGTGTATAGGTTTGATGTTTAAAATCTAAAAGTCGCATTAGAAAATATTTTTTTGGACATTTACATGCTTCGTTACAATGCCAAATTTGACGTATATACGTAGAATTAGGTGACAAAATCAGCGTTTAATTCAGCTAGGCAGACAAAATCGACGTAACACTTAAAAAATAAAATATATTAAGTTGATCTTTTATTTTAGCAACAAAATATATGTTTGAAAAAAATAAATTTTATAAATTATTTATTATTTTAAATTATAAGTTATTTTGTCATTGCAAATCAGAAATACGAAGAAAGTTCAAATGTGAATTTAATTCAAAAAATGTAGAGAGAAAGAGAGAGATGTATTGCATTCTAAATGTGGTGGAGTACATGATCAACTGTATATAACTTTCTTGTTCATCACATCTCAGCCACTCATTTGCCTCAGATATTGAATGTCGAGGAAGTAGAGGGGGAGATGGGAATGGAGGGAAGCGAGTTGACCAATCTTTATAGAATAGAACAGATCGAAAGAATCGAAAAATGGAGGGAGTAGAACAGAATATGGATATATCTGTGTCTGCATCTATATTCGTATTTAAAAATAGATAAAGATATGGTAGAACCAATATATGCATCAATATATATCTATTTGCATCCATGCATCTATGTTATAATATGTTGACAGGGCCAGGGGGAGATAAGATGGCCCCATGTGGATGGATTGCCATGTTATATATCACCTCAAATTGAGATATATTTTTTTAGGAGGAATGCGAGCCTACCTCATGAAGTAGATGATCTTACCTACATCATGCACATTTTTAGTCAGTTTTTTTATTTTTTTCGAAAATACCATAATGAATTATCATAACTATACCACTCTAACATATCATTCAAATTTCGTTAGAGACAAAGACCCATATACCCCCATCTAGAACAAGTCGATTACAACAATTCTAAGACTGTTAAAATTATATGTTCCACATGGAGAGCATATGAGTCTATGTTTCCAACGAAATTGGAATGACATATAAGAGAGATTTAGTGATGAAAATCTATAATGGGATTTTACAAAAAAAATTGACCAAAAATAAGCATGAAGTAGGCCCCCTTTCCTCTATTTTTTAGACACAATTTTGGACGTGAGGAATATTTTCCTCATATATACATGATACAAAATTGAGAATATAAACACCGATTAGATACTCCTACGATATTACAACATTGATACAACATTAATACACCGGATGCCATCGAAGATGGGCAAAACATTAATACGTTTGATCCCATCCTTTGATGTTATATTTCATATCGAGATTATTCTCGTGATATTACTAATGATTTGGTGATAGAAGCAGTGACTCCCACCTTCAAAAGGACCAGGGTTCGAATCCCCCATAAAAATGGATATCATTCTAGTGGACGATCTTAAATCAACTTTGCAACCAATGAAAGATAAACAAATATCTTGCTTTCTATATGATTTTCATAAAGGTATAATTTTTCTCCGTAATAAGTTGATTTAAATACACGTTCTTAAGAAGTATTTTGCTTATTACTTTGGCAATATACTCTGCCAATAAAGGGAAAATTATACTCTTAATTAATTTAGAATATATATCGATCCATTTCAACACGAAAGTTTTAAAACTACATACATCAACCATTTGTCTTCGCCCATGCAGATGCAAAAGATCAGATAAATATATAGACGCAGATATTACCTTATCGTTAATATGAATACAGATATTAACACTTATGTGTTAGCGTCTCGTTGAAATTGAAGATGATGTGAAATGGACATGAATCGAAAACAATAGCAGAAATATTTTAGGATTTTTATCACTTGGACCTTTTTTACTTCTGCAATATCAGTTATGTTCCTTCATTTTTCGCAATATCATATATGCACATACCTTCTTACAAATTCTCAGTTCTATTGAAAACAAATTCTCGATTTTGCAATATCAGTTAAGGTAAAGTAGAGGCATGATTGATATTACAAGAAGTCAGAATTGTGAATTTTGTAAGAGTATATGTGCGCAACTGATGCTAAAAAATGAGGGACATAATAGATATTTCATAAGTTAAGAAGGGTACAAGTGATAAAAATCCAATATTTTACGGATTAACACAAATATACATTTACGCAGGAAAGAAAAGAAAATATATTAAACATATTTATTACAAAACAATTATATTATTGTATGAAGACCATATTTTATATTTTAAAATGAATATTAGGATACATTTAGCAACATTCTATATTCTTATCCATTTTGAGATATGATGCAACGATATCAAAATCTATATAAAACGAATACAATGACAAATCCGATACGAATATATCAATATTCATTTGCATCCATGGTTATCGTAAGATCAAAGACTTCTAAAAATCGGAAAAAAAATCAACATAACACTCACGATGCACTTTAGAAAATATTAAAAATTGACGTTCTAAATGATGACACTTTTCCTTCACAGTAGCTAAAACTCATACCGACGGATTTATATTTTATAGATTTTCAAGATTTATATTTTATCAATTTTCAAGATTTATATTTTCCAGATTTGTAACAGTTACTTTTTCTAGATTTTCAACAGTTAAAACTTAGAGAGTCACAAACAGTAGGCTGAAGTGTTAGACAAATCAATAATAACATCTATGTCAAAACATTGAGAATACCATCAAAATTACGGAAGCGTACCTTGATTCATGATTCCTATGTTGTTTGTTCACTTTCGTTATATCTTCCGAGAGAGCAAGAGATTAAAAAAAACCAAAATTACCTATTTTTAGAGAGAAACTACCCTTTTATTGGTTGTCCCCTCATTTGCGGTTTATTTCTCCGATGGGAAGAGAAAAGTAACTTGCGTAACTTGCCTCTTGGGGACCATAATCGCGTCCTTTGTTATTAATGGGTTGCAATTTACATTTCCACCCATCAAAGATTGCAAACTACAATAAGGTACCTACATAATATTGTCCCATACATTAACCAGTGTCCATAAGCCTCTTTATTTTATTCATAGTTGATCACTTAGTTTTGGTTTTGTTGTGATAGCATTAAATTTATGCTAATACAATACATATGATGGGCCAAAATTCTTACAATCTCCCACTTGGACCACGTATATATATTTTATTAACATATAAACTTTAGTGAGCTCAAATATTGTATCACACATAAAGGATATTCTTTGACAATCTCGTCCATTGAGTACATCAGTGTAGGACCAATACAATCTTTGTCACAAACTATGAGTAACTAGATCATCAATGATCACATATACTAATACATTCAAATGACATAGATCAAGTATGGATATGCAGCATAGAAATTACATGAATTGTGATCATAGTATGTCAATTTCCAACTGATCCTACCATATGTCCGAATGAGATAAAACATATACAAGAGAAAAATTAACATGAACATCTTGATATTCTGTAGAAAATTTTCATGAAAGTATTTAAATATAAAATCTACACATAAAAACTCCAACTAAAAATTAGACATCATCCAATGGTTGAATACCCATATGAATGGTGTGTTCATGAAAAATCTTGGGTGGTAGCCCCTTTGTTTGCGGATCTGCAACCATGGAGTTTGTTCCTATGTGCTCAATATGTATCTGCCCACTTTGAACTCTTTCTTTAACAACAAGATACTTGATCTCTGTATGCTTCGATTTCGAGGAGCTTTTGTTTTTGTTAGAATACATGACTGCAGATTTATTGTCATAAAATAACTTGAAGGGTCTCTCAATGCTATCCAAAATATGCAGTCCAGTGACAAAGTTTTGCAGCCATATTCCTTGATTGGATGCCTCGTAACATGCTATAAATTCAACAACCATAGCCGATGATGCTACAAATGATTGTTTCGCACTTTTCCACGAAATGGCTCCTCCAGCAAGTAGATAAACATAACCCGAAGTGGAACGATGACTATCTTGACATTCATCAAATTCCGAATCTGAATAACCAATGATCTCAAGTTGGTCTGATTTTCTATATGTAAGCATGCTATCTTTTGTTCTTTGTAGGTATCTCATGACCCGCTCGACTGCTTTCCAATGATCCATTCCAGGATTACTCAAATATCTGCCTAATACCCCCACAATGTATGCTATATCCGGACGAGTACAAACCTGAGCATACATTAAGCTCCCAACAGCTAAGGTATATGGAACCTTTCCATTTCCTCAATCTCTAAATTATTTCGAGGACACTGATTTAAACTAAATTTATCTCCTTTAGATATAGGGCTATCTTCCGATTTGCAATCTTGCATGCCAAATCTTTTAAGAACCTTTTCAATGTAACTCATTTGTGATAATCGAAGAATACTTCGAGAACGATCTCGATGTATTTTAATTCTTAACACAAAAGAAGCATCACCAAAATCTTTCATTTCAAATTTCTTTGAAAGAAATGTCTTAGTTTCATGTAAAATGCATGTATCATTACTGGCAAGCAATAGATCATCGACATATAGTACTAAGAAATTATGTCTACTCCCACTAAATTTGTGGTATACACAATCAGCAACAACATTCATCTCAAAACCAAATGAGAGTATTATTTGATGAAATTTGTTATACCATTGACGGGATGCCTGCTTAAGCCCATAAATAGATTTCTTTAATTTGCAAACCATCTTCTTTGAATCTCCTGATACAAAGCTTTCATGTTACACCATATATACCGTTTCATTAATGTCACCATTAAGAAACAATGTTTTGGCATCCATTTGATGTAGCTCAAGATTAAAATGCACAACAAGTGCCATTATAACTCTAAAAGAGTCTTTCAATGAAACTGGAGAGAAAGTATCTTTGTAATCAACGCCTTCTTTCGGAGTAAATCCTTTAGCGACTAGATGAGCCTTGTAGCGCTCCACATCACCCTTGGAATCCCATTTAGTTTTAAATATCCATTTACAACCAATTGGTTTCGCACCTTCAGGTAGTGGAACAATATCCCAAACATCATTGTCATTCATTGATTTAATCTCACCATTCATTACATCAATCCACTTTTGAGAGTTTAGACTTTGCATGGCTTGATTACATTGATGGGATCATCTTTCGTTAATCCAATATCATCCTCATGTTCTTGACGAAATACAATATAGTCACCAGAAATAGCATTTTTCTGCTCTCTAATGGATCTCCTTAAAGGCACGAATTCTGCATCTCGTGGTTGTTGAGTGAAAAATCACTCGATCACTTGTCTTCTGAACCTGTAAAAGAGATAAAAAAAGTTCGCAATCGTTGTATTGACCGGATGGGTTTTGTCAGAAAAGATTAAGTATTAGTTAATCTTCTTTTTTATTTATACTCCTAAACAAGATGTATAGTATCAAGTACGAGAGTGTTGAACTCAGGGAGGCAAACTGTTGGAAACTAGGGGTTATCGAATAAGAAAGCTTAGGTTTTGGATTTTCTATTTTTTATTTTATTTTAAGGGATTTTTCAGGATTTTTATTTGAATTTTATGAATTTTATATTATTTTTGTAATTTTAAGTATTTTGTATTTTTTTATTATTTTGAAAATATTTAATTTTTTTTGGTTTTTATTTTGTTATTATTATGGTTTGCTTTTATCTTGCTATTTTTATGAATTTTTAAAGGTTTTTAGGATGTTTATAAACGTTGTTGTATTTTTTACTTTAAAAAAATGTATTTTTATTGAAAACATGGGCGTATTTTGAATATTTAAAGGTAAAGATAATGTGAAAATATTTTTATTATATTTTCTGTATAAAGTAGATGAAATTCCCTTTGAAACGATATGTGGTACGTTTTAAGGGATTTTCATCGAGTTAGTTTGAATTTTGCAAATTTTATGTGTTTTATACCTTTTTATTGATTTTAATATTTTTTAAATTTTGTTTTTGGTTTATTATCCAAAATGTGGTGAAATATACGGTAACTAATTTTTATAGGTTTTGTTTTTAGTGTTTTGACATTTTTTATGGTGTTTTAATATGTGTATGGTATGTACAGTAATAGGGGTATATGTGTTGTTATATTTTTAGTATTTTTAAGAATTTATTACTAAGAGAAAGTCTCTTAATTTTCAAAATCTGATTATCTTATCTATATACTATATTCTAGGGTAATCATATGTAATTTTATAATGTATTTTTTTAAATTTTTTTAGTATTGATGATGTATAGGATATATGTGATTTATTATAAACAATAGAGGGTTGCGGATGTAGTAATCTGGAAGATATAGGGTCTTTGTGCAATCAGTTTTTGAGATTAGGGGCTCAAGTGTAATATGTATACGAGGAGTATATCTTCCCACGTGAAAGGATCTGCAAATAAGTCTCTGAAACTCTGTGGGGATATATGTGTAAATATCCCCAAAATGCACTTGCTGCTTGCGTAATTCGTTGGTAGATAATGGAAGTACGGAGGATGTCCGTGCAAATTCGCCCCAAAACAATGATTCTTCGTACGCACGAATTAAGCGGTGGGGCGGCGGAAATTGTGGGCTCGGCGCGTGGTTGTTTTATACCCGTACGATCCGATCTAATCGTATGGCTCCTGAGATTTCTGGTCTTGATATCTGTTCTTCCCTTTTTTTAAAATACGGGCGGTTTCGTCGAGGGTCACGAGATTTTATTTTCCTTTACTCGATCGGAGCGGCGGCGGAGTTTAGACGCGAGGACGACGGTGCCTCGGATGTGTGAGTCGTTTACGGTTGCCAGACCCGATCAGATATCAGGTACGAGCGATTATCCAAGCTGCGACTTTAATCGGGAAAGCGGACGATCTATGTGGAAGCTCAAGTACCGATCATCCTCCGGTTAACTCCAAACAAATCAATCTGCAGAAATAAAATAGGATTTAAAATCGCGATATACAAATCATCCGAAACTTACCTGTAGGTGCAGATGCCGTTACTTGGACTTGCAATTTCCAGGTACGGGTGATGCGTTTCAAGCTGCTCAGATGCTGATGATGGAGTCCTGCGCCGAACTAAGGCTCGAGACTTGTGCTCGGCCGTATGTTAAAACTCAGGAAGGTAAATAAGTGGATGATCTTCGAGGAAGATAATGTCTAACAATTTGAGACTCAATTCCCACCAATCAAAGTGAAAGTGAGGTGATGAGAGATAGAAGGCAGTGTGTGAATGTTTAACAAATGGGATGAAGTCGGATGGGATTGAGATCAGATTAGAGAGAGAATACGAAGTCTAGAGAGATAGAGAGGAGAGAACCAGCAGAGGAAGATTGAGAAGGCTTAAAAAAATGGAAAACAGAAATGTAACCTGGAAACGGATTCAGGAAGATGTGCCTGTGAATTCGAAGCCCAGTCAGAGCTCCGAGGTGTTTGCCTCGACGTGCGGCCGAATGGAGGCTGGACTGCGCGGTGGAGCGGAGCTCATGCCGGCAAGTCGATCGCGCCGACTCGTCTCTTCAACGCTCAACGGAGAAGAAAGCCCTGTCACCACCCTCTTGCTCCGGAGCTCTAGGTGGAAGAAATTTGCCGAATGACGGATGGACGAATCGGTAGGGGGTGAGGGGCCTTTTATAGATAGAGGAGATGAAGGTGGTTGGCAAAACGGCCAACCACCTGGCGGTTGGAGGAGTTAGCCGGCCGTTTGGGCCGTTGGTAGGCAACGGAGGGAGAGGGTTACGGGGAAGAAGAAGATTGGGAAAGGTAGAGAGAGAGAGAAAGAGAGGGGAGAGAAGAATTAAAATAAATTAAGCTAAATTAAATGTTTAATAATTATATTAAATTAATTATAAATAAATTTCGTAATTAAATAAATAATAAATAAATAAAGATGATTAATAAGTTATTTAAGTAGTAAATAAAGTAATTATATAATTAAGTAAATAAGTACTAATTAATATATATTATGATTAAATAAATAATTAAATTAATTAATTAAATAATTAAATAAATTTAATATTATTTATTTATTAAAAATAGATAAGTAAATAAATATATTAATATATTAAATAATAATATAAGTTGCGGTTTGTTGTATAATGTACCAATACGGATCCGAAAAACCACATTTTTCGCTTTAATTCCGATTTTAGCGAAACTAGTTTCATTTTGTAGATAATTGAAAAATATAATTTAGGGACCGAGTTTGTTTAATTCGGAATTGATACGACCGAGTTATGAGGGTCGGACGAAAAAAGTAGCAGCTTCGAGCCTCCGGATTTTATTGGTATTTTAAGTTACTTTTATTTTTCTATTTTTATGTACAATTTTAGAGGATTTTAGGAAAAATAATTAGGTTAATCCGATTTACGATTATTTAACTAAAAATCACAGAAGTTTCTACGTATAATACATATATACAACGGGGTCCAAAAAGTCGAAACTCATTGGTTTTATTCAAATATTTTCCTGATATTTTTAATAAATAGTATTATATACAAAACGGATTTTAAAAGTGAGTTGGTCATTTGGAGTTTTCTATAAATAGATATGAACCGCGGAAGTCGGCTTTTGCGGTTTTTCCGGTCCATTACGGTTATTTTATTTTTTATGTCGAAATATTTTTTTGATATTTTTTTTATAAAATAATATATATTTTTATGAACAATTTTTATAAAAGGAGTATTTTGATTTGAAGTGGTTTTGATGATAAATAAAATAGGTGAAGTATTTACAAAGTGAAAAATGAGTAATTTATATTTTTGTTCTTTATTTTCTTTATATTTTTATAAGTTAAGATCTTTATCTCCCCTTACTTATTTCTTTTGTCGACCCGGTCAATATTGACCTGGTCTCGGGGTTAGGATTAGTCTGTATATTACATATACAACCTTTCTTTTTATTTTTTTCCTTTTTCTCTTTATACTTTTATTTTGAATAATTTAAGTATTAAAAATATAATATTAATACTTGTAGTGAGAATGTTAATTAATTGGATTTAGTGGATATTTACTTGTATTTTACTAAGGATTTTAGCCAAAATGAAAGAATAAAGACGATGAATCACGGATTCATCATTGAGTTGCTCCATAGAAGGTTGAACGACTATATCTTCTTGATCATGATTTGCACCTTGAATAATGTCTAGAGTGGAATCTAGAACATTTTCAGGAGCAATAATGGGAATCTGAACTAATTCCTCTTATGAAGAAGAAATTTTATCAAGTTCATCTTCTTCAAAGATAAAGTTTTTTCCTTATTTCTCCCCCCAAACTCAACATCCTCAAAGAATGTTGCAATTCTCGTCTCAAAAATTATCTTAGTTGTGAGATCATAAAATTTGTAACTCCTTGACCTTTCAGAGTAGCCAATAAAATAACAACTCACTGTTTTGGCATCCAATTTCTTTTCATTTGGCTTATAAGGCCTTACTTCAGATGGACACCCCAAGTATGAAAATGCTTAAGACCAGGTCTTTTATTGGTCCAAAGCTCATAAGGTGTTTGTGTTGTTGCATTCGTGGGTTCTCTATTAAGTATGTAAGCTGCGGTCTTTAGTGCTTCACCCCAGAGTGAATTAGGTAAGTAGAATGGGAGATCATACTCCGTACCATGTCGTGAAGTGTACGATTTCTTCTCTCAGCAACACCATTCATCCTAGGTGATCCTGGCATGGTATATTGAGGGACAATACCACATTCCTCTAGGAATTTAGAGAAAAGACCCGGACATTGTTCACATGATCCGTCATATCTGCCATAGTATTCTCCACCACGGTCAGATCTAACAGCCTTAATTCTTTTGTTGAGTTGAAGCTCAACTTCAGCTTTATATGTTTTGAACATGTCCAAAGTTTGTGATTTTTCATGCATGAGATACAAATAACCATATCTTGAATAATCATCTATGAATGATACAAAATATAGTTGATCATTCCATGAAGCAACATGGAATGGACCACACATATTTGTATGTATCAACTCTAGAGCATCTGTAGTTTTATTAGCATGTAATCTCCTTTTATTTATTTGCTTCCTTTAATGCAATTCAAACAAATATCAAAATTTGTAAAATCAAGGGAATCAAGAATTCCATCTTTTACAAGTCTTTCTATTCGTTTTCTAGAAATATGGCCTAATCTCTTATGCCATAAGATTGCAGAATTATCATCAGCTAACTTTCTCTTTGTGCCTCTTGAATTAGCATGCAAAGCTTCATGATAAGAAGCAACAATATCAAACAAATATAGATTTTCATGAAGTGATAAAGTACTGGTACCAATAACATTGTAATTTAATGAAAGATTAAAAGTACTATTTCCAAAAGAACAACAATATCCATCCATACTTGTCCAATATAGAAATAGAAACCAAATTCCGTCTAAATGACGGTACAACAAAAGTGTCTTCAAAATCCAAAAAACAACTAGAACTTAAAAGCAATCTAAAATGCCCACTAGCTTCAACTTCAACCGACTTGTCATCTCCCACAAAGACGCATCTTTCAACATCATTCGACTTTCGGTATCGGAGACAACCCTGCATTGACACACTTATGTGAGTTGTGGCACCTGAATCAAGCCACCACGTATGCCTTGGCACAGAAGATAAGTTAACTTCACAACAAACAAAATTGAGAAATATACCTTTCTTGATATGCCAAGTATGGTATTTTTCACAAACTTTCTTTTGATGTCCGGGTTTATTACAAAAGTAGCAACTATTTTTGTCATCTTTTTTAACATCCTTATGTTGCTTCTTTTGTTCTGGACCCTTTGCAGCTTCATAAGGTTTCTTTCTTTTGACCATTTTGTCCTTCGAGGTGCCAGTAAGGTAAATATTGTGGGACTTGTCTTGCTTAAGTCTTTCTTCCTCTTGCACCCAATGAGAAATTAACTCATTAAGAGACCTTTTCTCCTTTTGAAAGTTATAAGTGATCTTGAATTGATTGAACTGTGCAGGAAGAGATATCAAGACAAGATGCACTAAGAGATCTTCAGATATTTCCAACTCTAGTGCCTTTAATTTTGAGATCAAATGAATATATTTGCATAATGTATTACCTTATATTTCCCTTATCATTATACCTCATTGAAACCAAGCTTGCCAGAAACGTGCTAGTTTCAGCCTTTTCATTATTTGCAAAATATTTCTCAATTGCCCAATATAGTCCTTAGCCGTAGTCACCTCATCGGGTACAGTGCCCCTGCAAATCTCTGAAATGCCTCTCTTTATAATCATTAGATTCATGCGATTGGAACGATCTCATCGTTCAAAGTCCTTTTTATCTTCGTTGGAACTTGAATCCACAATGACGGGACATTCCTTTCTTAATGAAAGGTCTAAATCAAGGCAACCAAGAACAATCATAACATTTTCCTTCCAATCCTTAAAATTAGTTCCATTCAGCATAGGGATAGAATTAACATTGGCAGATATAGAAGGAACATATGCTGAAAATAAAAGTAAGAACAAACAAAAAATAAGCACATGTTTACATGAAATAAATGAACATAATATATCCGTAAAGAATCAAGTTATTGTCCACCCCATCAAAAGAAAACCACTTACAACATTAATATTTAATCTTTGGACTAAAAATTAACTTGTTATTGGTATTTCTTTTGTAATGATCAAATACTAACAAGAAGACATGTTAGATAAGATGTCAATCTTTGGATATACAAATTATTGACATGTGAATAACCAAATAAATGTTACATATTTATCACTACATATGCGGATGCGATTCGACCAAACATTTGCCCTCCTTTGGGTTGACTAATGTGTGCATGAATCATACTCACACAACCTTCTCAATAACACTAAACAGGTAATATTCACAAGGATACTACTTTGGTAGCTTCTTATGAATACAAATAAGTTTAATGGAATTAATAAATTTTAAAGGACTATAACTTGATATGAAGATACAAATAAATGTTTCACTGTATTCACCAAAATTGGTGGTGAATATGCATGAATCAAGCTTATCCTCAAATGGAAAAAAATGCAAAACAAATCACATTTGATCCGTAACGTAAAAAAATGTATCATTTTTTAAATAAACCATAACCCAACGACAATGGTGATTTGAAATTTTTTATTTTTTTATATAAAAAATACAATAAACTCACGTTTCTACAAAATCCGAAGAGTTGGTTTTGTGTTTTTTTTATTTAAATTCGTAGTCCAATCAAAACTTCAAAAAATATCAAATATATGTATAAAAAAAATCAAAATTTATCATGAATTGCGGAACAAACAATCCATAATATCGATTTCGGAAAGAGTTAAACTTTAAACAAAGAAACTATAGTTGATCTCTTGATTCATGAATGAAGAAGATAAAAACATATATAAAATCTCAATGAATCAACATAAATGGTGGCTCTAATACCACTTGTTAGATAAATCAATAATAATATATATGTCAAAACATTGAGAATATCATCAAAATTGCGGAAGCGTACCTTGATTCATGATTCATATGTTTGTTCACTTTCATTATGCCTTCCAAGAGAGCAAGAGACCAAAAAATCAAAATTACCTATTTTTAGAGAGAAACTACCCTTTTATTGGTTGTCCCCTCATTTGCGGTTTACTTCTCCGATGAGAGGAGAAAAGTAACTTGCGTAACTTCTTTTTGGGGATCATAACCGCCTCCTTTGTTATTAATGAGTTGTAATTTGCATTTCCACCCATCAAAGATTGCAAACTACGATATGGTATCTATATAATATTGTCCCATACATTAACCAACATCCATAAGCCTCTTTATTTTATCGATAGTTGATCACTTAGTTTTGAATTTGTTGTGATAGCATTAAATTTATGCTAATACAATACATATGGGCCAAAATTCCAATACAAAGAACTAGATCAAGGTTGAAAATCTAGAAAATTTAAATTTTATAAATCTGAGAAATATTTGAAATTATGGAAAATGTAAATCTTGAAAGCATGTAATATATAAATTTTGAACATCTGTAAAATATATATCCACCGGTTTCAGTTACCCTAAGTTTCATCCTTTAGGACTTCATTTCTTTAATATATTCTGTAGTGTATTATGAGTGTTGTGTTGATTTTTAAACAGCTAAGGACGTTTTCGTTTGGTTGCAGGGTTGCACAGGCTTGGACACAGGGTTGCAGAGTGTAGTGTATTATGAGTGTAATCAAACTTTGGAGATGGTGGAAACTATTGCAACGACAGTGCCAAGGACGTTTTCATTTGGTTGCAGGGTTGGACAGGCTTGGGTTGGACAGGGGTACCCCTGTGATTCTTCTCAGTCTACTTGCCATATTTACTCCTGCGCAACAAAAACATCCGTAGCATAACTAAGATAAGGTAAACCCCCCCCCCCCCCCCCCACGATTGTAGTCCATCAAAAGTGGGGATGTATATTTGTTCAGTGCGAATATGGACACCATGAAATGTTCTCCTTCTGATGTCAGCCTTGACACTTAGTAATACCTTCCTTAATCAATGCTCAGGATATAGATTTCCTCTCACCGGAATTATCATCTTTGTACTCAGGAAGACGGGCAAAGGCTCCATGGGAAGATAATGGCACCCCTGAAGATGGGCCGGCCCGACCCAAGCCCGGCCCGAAGAAATTGGGCCGGGCTTGGGCTTGGGCCGAAGGACAACAAAAACTGCGAGCCTAGGCCCGGCCCAAGGCCCGAACTATTAAGATGGGCTTGGGCCTGGGCCCTTCAGGGCCCGGCCCAGCCCGACCCATGCCCATCCCTACCTGTGAATAGTAAACTGTGAGGAGGAGAACCCTGTTTGGTTGCAGGGCCAACCCGGGTTGGGCCAAGCCAACCCTGCCCAACCCTGCAACCAAACGAGCCAGGTGATCCAATTTTTCGAAGGTAACAGGAGTTCCCTGCATAGAATTGTCCCCATTTATTAAATGTACATATCAGACTCCTATTTTAAGCACATGATCATATAGTAATCGTAAGCAGCAAATGCAACACAACAACAGCAAGAGTACCACGCAAGCTGACAATGGCGGAGGAGGAGCATCAGCAACACATCCTCGTAGTATCCCACTCCTTGCAGGTCTGGGTGTTCACGGGGCGGGTACCCAACCCGTTTGGTCGTGACCCGCCCCGACCCATCATTATCGGGTCACGGGTCGACCCGACCCATTCCAATGGGTACCCATTTCTAACGGGTATCCAGATTATATGAATAGGTAACGGGTAAGTACAAAGCTATTTTATCTACATCTTTTATTTTTAAACCATATGTTACATAATCTTTTTGGGGGACTAAGGAGGCCGAATCCCCTTCTATTCACATTGCTTCAAATATATGTAAAGAAAAATGTTAAAAATGAAAACAAAAACCTTTACACAAGCATGTATCTGGAAACTTTGTAGCATGAAAAAAAACCAACTTGGAGCGATGCAGCCTCGTCTACAATTGCTATATCTGCAGTGGTATGGAGGGCATAAAGGTTGTGGTCCTGTCCTGTTGCTCCAACAATATTTGGATTGCTGCACCACCATGGCCACCAACACCACCGGCATCATATCGTGCCGCCGCCCACGAAGGTCACGTCCGACGGGTCATGGCAGGGCGACAACCCTCTCCACTACGCCCTCCACCTCGCCATCATGCAGATCTGCCTCGTGCCTCTCCTCACCAGGACACTCGCCTTCCTCCTTTGCCCCCTCCACCAGCCCCGCGTCATTGCGGAGATCATAGTAAGAACAACATGTGTTCTTTACGATTTACTGTTTAACCAACAAATCATTTAAATGGATTTTTGGTTCCCTCTTGTTCGATCTGCATAGGGCGGGATCCTGCTGGGTCCTTCGGCCTTGGGCCGCAGCCAGAAATTCTTGGACAACGTATTCCCGAAGAAAAGCCTGCTTGTGCTGGACACCTTGGCCAACATCGGCCTCTTTTTCTTCTTCCTTGTCGTCCTCGAGCTCGACCTCCGCGCCATCAAGCGCACCGGCGCTAAGGCCCTCTGCATTGCACTGGCCGGCATCTCGCTCCCCTTCATCATGGCCATCGGCACCGAAGAATAATAAGGGGACAAAGATGGCGAGTAAAACCTGCGCGAGTGGTGAGTCTGTAGGAGGGATGCGGCCTCGTCTACAATTGCTCTATCTGGCGTGGTATGGAGAAGAAGAGAGTGGCAGCGGGTAGCAAGGGGCAGAGGAGGGGCTGCGCCGGCCGACGAGCCATGGAGGAGGGGCTGCGCTGGCTCGCTGGGCGGCAAGGCGTGGAGGAGAGGCTACCCTGAGCGGAGAGCCGGAGAGCCTTGGAGTGCAAGCCCTAGCTGTAATTTGCGATTCCGTGAAGGAAAAGATGAGCGGGGCTTTTGGAATTTCCGGTGAGGCAATGGTTAGCCAAAGTCGGATACCCCAACCGGGTACCCGGTGGATTTTCCATCGGGTTACTCCCATTTCACGGGTCAACAATTTCCGGGTACCCGACCCGGATGTTTTTTCACGGGTACCCGTGAAATTAGGGTCAAATCACATGGTCGGGGCAGGTACCCATTTGACCTTAAAATATTGAACACCCCTACTTGTAGGGACATCTAAATCTTGCGCTCCGCCTCGCGACGAGGATCACATGCTCCCTAACCACATAACATTCCCCTTCGAAGACCCCCCACCACCCCCTCCTATCCTACTTCCCATTCTCCGACGGCTATGACGACGGTGTCAGCATGTGCACCGATGACACGAGGGAGTACTTGGAGAATTCCACGGCGGTGGGCCGTCCCCCGGTCACACGCATTGTAACTGCACTATTTGTGCCTTTCCTGGTTGAAGTTGCGAGGGGGCTCATCATCCCCGCAATACCACTCTGGATACAACCCATCACCATGTTCAACATCTACCACCGCTACTTCGGCCACCGCAACGAGATCATTGATCTAGATGATCCCAACTTTGTTCTTGAGCTGCCCAATTTGCTACGGTTGAGTGTCAATGACATCCCTTCCTTTATGGTAAAGAGCATTGAGTACCCCTTTGCTTTGCCCTATCTAAGAGATTTGAGATAAACTCGTCGGGGGCCGACGGCACGAAGCCGAGGATCCTCATGAACTCGTTCAAGGAATTGGAGTGGGATGCGCTCCAAGCAATACCAACCGTGGAGCTCATCCCGATTGGCCCCATCCTCCTGCTGACATGCTTCAGTGAGAGGATGGTGGATCTAGAGGTAGGGATGAGAATGTGTGTGTGGGGGGGGAGCCTAAGCCCGTCGAATTTCAGAATTGTAGCCCAAGCTCGAGCCCGACCCACTAGTACATGGGTTGGATCGGGTCGGGCCAGCCCGCTATATTAGAAAAAAAATATTTTATACGTGGATACAATACACATTTAATATGCAAATATACAGATTGAATATGTATTTCTTCAAAACATGAACATAGTTGATGTCTAAATAGCATAAATTAACGACAATTTAAAAAGGAAGATGCACTGTATTATTAAAACTCAGAACTTACATATGGAAAAATCACGACCATATATACGGGCCTATACTCGGGCCGACCCACGAGCTTCAAGAACAGGACCAAGCTTGCCCGAACCCGACCCGAAAATTGGATCGAGCCAAAAATCATACCCAAGTCCACCCATTTATCATTCGGGATCAGGCCGAGCATCGGGTTGGATCGGGCCGACCCTACCCAATGCTCATCCCTATCTGGAGGTTGGTAATTCAACCGATGAGAGTGGATGCATGGAATGGTTGCAAAGTGGCCCGAGGGTCCGTCATGTACATCTCCTTCGAGAGCATAATTCATGTCAGAAAGAAGCAGATGGCGGAGCTAGCTTCCACTTTTATAGAATGCGGGCGTTCATTTCTTTGGATAGTAAGTAAGGATGCAAACTGATATGGATAATGAATTTTATGGATTTTCTTATATTTATTTTTTGCACATTATCGAGAAAGAAAAGATCATAGACAATGTGAAAAAAGGGAAAGGTAGCTGAATGGTGCAACCAAGCGGAAAATACTGAACCATGAGGCGACTAGGTGCTTGGTCACACACAACGGGTGGAACTCGACCCTCGAGAGATTGACGTGTGGTGTATCAATGGTCAACATTCCTCAATGGGTCGAGGAATGGACCAATGCTTTCTTGATAGAGAAGAAGTAAGGAGTTTAGGTTAGGACAAAGATGGATGACAAAGAAGTGGTGTCGGGGAGCGAAATACTGAGGTACATAGAGGCGGTCATGAGGGAAAGGGAGGAGGCGAAGGCGATAAAAGCGAAGGCAAGGTGTGGAAGGAGAGGGTCGAGAAGGTGGTGATCGAGGGGTCGTTAGAGTGGAACCTCGAGGCCTACGTCAGAGGCAAATGACTCAAAGGTGATCGGAAGTAGGACTTGTCGTTGTGCCAAGAAATTCATGATAATATCGATAGTCATCGTGTTGTTGAACTGTGGCTTGGTTGATGTTGGATTTGATTGCAATAGGTTCTCCAAAAATATTGCCCTACTTTTCGTAAATAATGTTTTTTTGTCCTACTTAAATAGTAAATATCAATTTGTTTCTATATATTTGCACACACAAAGACATGTTTTCCATCGTATCTTTCTTCTTGTTCTCCTTGATCTCCTTCATCTTTCCTTCACTTAGTGAATCAAGTGCATCCACATCTTTTGCCTCCTCATAACCTTATGTAACTAGCTCTAACAAATCTTGTGAGATGAATGTGGTCTTTATTTGAAGACTTCAATAACTATAACTTTATCCATAAAAAATATGAATAAATCTTTAGGTGTAATTGAATAAAGGTGTACTGGAGGTAGATGACATGGTATGGAAAATCAAGAAAGAGACTTCAACAAGGATTTAAGAATGAACAGGATCTGATACCAAATTTGTTGAGGCAACCGAAGAATGATGGTGGATAAGAAGCAAATTACAGGGAGAGAATATGGATCAATGCACAAGGTAGGAGTGAAACTTAAAACTTCTTTTTATTAAGAACTTGAAACTTGTATACAAGACTTTTAACTTTTACATGAAGAGAACTACAATGCTTATTACAAGCGAAGAAGAATTTACAACACTTGAATTGTGGAGGACTCTTGAGAGACTCTTGTGGTGGTAGTGGATGTGTTATACTCCTTGTTGTTATCATGTGTTGAGGACCCCTTGAAAGGACCACCTGAAACAGAGGGAAGAGTCATACGGTCCACACAAGACTGGAGCAAAGTCGCTGAACTGACCTCTCACAAAGCCCAAGTGATCATCTCAATAATCAACCACACTAAATATCTATTAATGAATAAGCATGCGTGAATCAAAATTTATTATAAACTGTACTAATAAATGAGCATAATGACAAGCAGAATAGGGTGTTGAACATAGGAAGTACAACGGTGCAACACTTAATATTATTTATAAATAAATAATGCATTAATAATATCTATATAAATGTATATATGTGTGCACACAATTACTCAAAGAATGTAGGTTTAATTAATAAGGAATACTATATTTTTATTTATTATTTTTAATTATAAATCTTATAATATATATTTATATATAATTCTACTATAATTATATAATATTTATAATAAGGAAAAAATGGGGCTGCCCCCTGGGGGCAGCCAACATGGCTGCCCCCGCCCCATTTTTTGGCGTTTTTTTTATTTTTTTTGAAAAATAAAACCATGTATATTCATCCATATATCCCTCCTACATGCCATTCGAATTTCGTCAGAAACAGAGACTCCTACGGCCTCCATCTCGATGGTATCGATTTAAAAAAATCCTGTTACCGTTAAAAAATTACTGTCCGGATGGAGGCCGTAGGAGTCTCTATTTCTGACAAAATTCGAATGGTATATAGGAGGGATATAGGGATGAATGTAAATGGTGTTATTTTTCAAAAAAAATAAAAAATTTTGCCCAAATAAGGTGGGGGCAGCCATGTTGGCTGCCCCTAGGGGGCAGCCACATATGACCCTTATAATAATAAATACTATTATAACTTATCTATTAGTATTTATAGATATATAATACTCTGTAGCGTAACTAATTTATAAATATATGTAAACTGGTAAAAAATGGATAAATAAAATGTTTGTGAATTTTAAATAATTTTTTACTATTTTTGTAATTTTTAAGGATCTTTGCGAATTTTATGGATCTCTAAAGTAAAAAATATCCCAAATCAAGGATTAATTAAATAGGAAAAATTAAAATAGAAATTGAAAATAACAAATAATATCCAAAATTTTCCAAATCAATTTTAATGGATAAATAATTCTTCAAAGAAAATTATAAAATAAAAAAGAACAATTTTGAAGTTCTTAGGAATTTTTAGATTTTTATAATGGATTTTAGAGCTTTTTATATTCTAAGAATTTTTTTCTACTTTTAGTGATTTTTTATCGGAAGGTTCAAAATATCTAAATAAAAAAAATATTTTTTTGGGAAATTTTCAAGATGTTTATATTTTTTGATTTTTTAATTCAAGCAGGGAATATCTGAGCTCTTTTTTATTTTTATAAAATAGGAAAAAGTCCTAAATTGCAAAAATAAAAATGTGGCATGAAAGTGTGAGAAATCAAGATCTTAATCCTATTTTTCTAGAATTTTTGGAGCACAGATGTTGTTTTTAATAAGTGAAAAACATAGATAAAAATCCTTATTTTTACAATTAAAATAGAGATCAAGGGGCACAGTACAAATAAAACCAAATTTTACAACTAATATCGAAACTTAATATATTAAAAAATAATTAAAATAACCCGTGAGGGTATATATGCAATATTTACAACAATACATGCGCTAGTGCACATGAACCTGACATGAACTAATATGCAATATCAGAAATGTTCAAGGTTGCCTACGCAAATTGTCAACAAAATTTAAACTACATAAAATATTTACATGGCTATAAGGCAAAGGGAGGTCTTTGAAAATATACCACTTAACGCTTCAGATCCGACGATTGTTGCAATGCCACGTGGACGATCTTGCGATTTTGGATGGCTTCATTTCGATTTATCTCTGATGGCCCATATTAGAACTGGTAGAAGGCCTCGATCAAGTGATACATGACATTCTTCCAAGAACACGAAGAACATGATGGCAAGTGAGATTCAATCTTCAATTTCTCCTTTATGGGAGGTCCAAACATTACGCTGATGGGTGCCTCTCGTTCCTAGCGACACTCTGCTCCTACACGTGTCCTTCCAGAGCTTCCGGATTTCCTCAATCGAGATCGAGGAGTACATGCTTCTTCGCATACCCTGGAGGTATATTAGATGTTGATTCACGGCTCGCAGGGGTATTCAAGGGTCCATGATCCGCTTAGACAATTCTACAGCTTGGGGAGAGTCTCAATAACCTGGTTTGAAGCTACTAGCATTCATAAATGAGCAAGATAGTTTGGGTTCCGGTGAATGGTGGGATAGGAACCCTATTTCTCCGATCCTTGCAAGATCAAAAGGGGGAAATGGGTGCAGGGAATGGAGAACATGATTAGGGAAGAGATGAGCGTGATAGCGAGGTTGAAGGGGTTCTGATTCTCAGTGAAAATGGCCTGGAGCATAGCTCAAAGCTTATGCCTAAATTGTATAAAAAATTATCCTAATTACAGAAATGGAAATCTAACTATGGATTTAAAATCTACGATTAAGATTACCTATGAAATAGTAGAATACTGGAGCTCGATCAATCTGACAGGCTGAGAGCTAGACCTCGACGGCGGCTTGCCGAAGGGGAGGGGACATGCCTACTCCCTCGCTCTCCTCGTTGTAGATCGACGACAATCACTGGCTGTCACCATAGCGCTTCTCCAGGAAGTGATCTGATGGGTTAAAGCTCAAAGAAGAGGGACCGAATCAAAAGGTGAAGGTGGAGGTATATTTATAGGTGGGTTTTCAGTGAGTTTCGAGGGGATTTTTGCGTGATCGGAGGTGGTGGTTGGTGGGGATTTGATGATGGGTGAGAGTTAAGGACGATGGGGCTACACAATGGTGGAAGGCTCGAGGTCGTAGGGGTCATAGAGAATTCATAGAAATTGGGCAAAGTGGCGCTCCTTTGGAACTCTAACAATAGTAGAGGGCTTTGGGTACAGTTGACCCTCCGATCAACAAAAGCTAGAACCTGGTTGGTCCACGCGGACCAACCAGGGAATTCCAGGGCAGAAAAGCTTTGAAAAATATAAAAGAAATAATAAGTGAATTTATTATTTTTTGGTTATAAAATAAATAATATCTCTAATTTTACATAGAATTTAATCCTTATTTTTATTTATTTTAAGGTGTGTTTTATTATATATTACTTTTTTCAGGCATAAATATAGGTATATTTATGTATAGTTTATGTATTTTATTTTTATTTTTAATTTTTAATTTTATTATTTATTTTATTATTTTATATAATTATAACTTATTTTTATATATAAATATAATTTTTTTATTTTTCTAATATAATATATACACTTGAATAAATAAGGATGTATATTATATATGTATAAGTATTGTATAATCATTTATGTATTTTATGTTCTTGTTTTATTTTAGTATTTTATTTAAGGTTTTAATGTATTCTAAATATGTACATATACTATGAATATATTTTAAAATAAAAAATTATAGAAATAATAAAAAATAAATAAAATGAATATTTTATTCAAGGATATTGTACAATAAGGGTTCAAAATCCAACTTTCACACTTTACCTCTAAAAAGTATAAAACCACCTTCATTAATAGCTTATTTAAAATTACATACAATTAAAGGTTATTTTGATATATTTTGAGTTTTTTAGGATATATGGATCTGGGAGGTTGGAATTTTGACTTTTTATTTTGAGTATAAAAATATAATGTATATTATTTTTGTATGAAATCAATTTTGTATTTTTATCTACAACTTTGATGTAAAAAGTTTATTGATTGATGACTAAATAATAATAAATAAAATAGGTCCCAAAAGGTAATTATTGGCATATTTTTGTATGGTTTTTAGATCATATTTTCTGTACAATTAACCACCCTATCTCCCCATACTTTATTCCTTGTCAACTAAGTCATCTTGATGATTGTCTCGTGGACTAGGGTCACTTCAGCGTCCTTGACACCTCGCTCTTTTTCTTTTTTTCTTTATTATTTTATTTTATAAATAATTACAATAAATGTAAAATATTTTATATAGTGTTTTATACAAATTAATGAATGTTTATTTTGATAAATTAATGATATATACATGCATTTAAATAGGGTTTAAAGGCCAAAATGAAAGAATAAAGGTGATGAAATGATGATTCATCACCTCCTATACTTGCCTTTGCTAATACCTAGCAAACACGTATGTCTATAAATGCAGAAAAAAATAAAGAAAAGAAAAAGAAATAACTTGAAATAATTTTCGACTTTTAAACTTCTCCTAATATAGTCAAGGTTTGGAGCTTAGAGAAGGCCTTTGATTAATGGCATGCTCGAAATAACAAAGAAATTAGGAAGTGTGACATAACAACCCTTACGTTCCATACTCCTATTATTCACTCCAATTCACAGCCAGGTCAAAACCATCGTCTTAGTCGCATACTCTTGCTGCCTTGAAATGATAGAACCATATGTGTGAAATTGCGTAGCTCTCCCCATACAAAACCATTAAACTACCAAGGCATCTTCTCCTCTGATAACTCGTCCTCGTGGAGGCAAATATTCCCTTCTAAAGTTAGGTTCTTCCAGTCTTCACAACCGAATGGGGTAGGAAGTTAGAAGAATGCGAAGAGAAGTGGGAATGTGCTAGTGTAGTCTTCATTTTCTTGTGAAGTCAGTCAGTGTAATCGATTCTTCACTAAGAAGCAACCATTTTCTGAAGCTCAGATTATTATGGAATTTTTGGTGTTGCTGTCTTTGGATATTTTCTTTGACTTTGCATAGCTTCTGCGTTCTTATTTATGCCTCGATGGATATAACATCTTTTGTCCCATCTAAATTTTTTAGGGTATTGGAAAAAGTTACGCCGGTAGACCGTCCCCATCTGAATCATTATTTCAATCCATCTCCAGTATTTAAATATTGTTATCAAAAGAAGTGAGTTAGGGTACTAGTGTTGGCGATCTCTAAGAATGGTTCTTGAGCCACCCTTGATGAAGCGGCCTTGCATCGTCCCGACTTAGACTCCAAGATTTTTCAACGGTCCATCTGAGTTGAGCTAAGTGCTAGGTATGAGATTTCTAGTCAAGTCACTGTCTCAAGAGTCTTACAGATGATATGAATGGTTCTATTTAGGCACATTGATTTGACACATGAACACAATCTATGGAATCTAAAGAATTAAGTCGAAGTGACCTGAAATGTCTCCACTTCTAGTCCTACAAGAGTTCCTCTGAAATTAGGTGTATTAAGATTTATTCCAAGCTCGAATATTGAGACTTTATTTGGACTTGTTTAATCGCCTAGATTACTCCGAAAAATGCGAACGCTATGTACAATGCAAGAGAATATTTTTTGTAATGCAATTTTCAAAATTTTTACTTTCTATGGATTTCTGAAAAATATTTTGCAAACTTTTTATGCAATTTTCAAAATAACTTTTTGGAAATGTTTTGGGAATTTTTGATTTTTCAAAATAATAGATTTTGAAAAAAAATAGGTACAAATATTTACACGCGGTTGCATCATAAATTTACAAGAGTTGGGTTTTTAAGCATTTACAAGGGATAAGTTATTAATTATACAGATAAATATATATAGTTGGTGAAAATTTTTTATGAGAAAGATGTACATATTACTCAAACTTATTTGAAAATGATTTAACGAACAATTTTGAAAACTATAGTCCAAAATAATTTTTGCAAATAATTTTTTCAAACATTTACAAATATTTGAAAACTATTTTGCAAAGGTTTTTCAAACAATATACATAGATTTTTCAAATATTTTTGCTACCATTTTCCAAACCATTTACAATTAGTTTTCAAAACATTTATTTTAAACAAAGGAAAGAAATTTTTACAAACAAAATCTTTTTATAAAGGTTGAAAACATTTTATAAAATATTTTCCAAATAATTTTTAATAGATTTTCAATCAGATTTCCAACTATTTTTCCAATAGTTTGCAAAATATTTTTACATGATTTATTAATCAGTATGCATAAAAAGAATTTGAGGAATAATCATCTTTTTATTAGGTGGTTTTAATGAATTTTCTAGTATATATAAAAAATGTTTTAGCCATATTTATTAAAAATATGAAAGTATGGGTTATGGCTAAAATATGTAGAGAGTATATATTGACCCCCCTATACTTAGCTTGGGCTATGTACTCATCTATCGAAGAGAAAAGGAAGACATAACTCATACTAAGTATAGAGAAGTCTATACTACAACGAATCAACAAAGAATAAGAAGTCAATCGTCTCCCCTATACTTAGGATCATATAATCCTAAGTATAGCAGACTGTATTTTACATGCATGGAGGGTCAAGGGTGGGAACGAAAAAATAAATCATTGACTCATCTTGTCTTCCCCTACACTTATGGCGAAATACCCTTAGTATAGAATGATTATTAAGAGTTGGGGAGACATGTGAGGGATGAAAGACTGAGTAACCTGAGGGCACTCACACCCTATACTTAGGATGAAGCATATCCTGATATAACATAGATGAATGGGGTGAGAGCAACACGAAAGAAATAATTTGAGAATGAAAATGAAAAGAAAAAAGAAGAAAAGAAGAAAAGTCGAAAAAGATTAACTAATAAAAAATATTTTTGATGGCCTCGTCTGCTTGTGCTGATGCTGCAGCTGTAAATTCTTCATCAAAGACCACCTGAATCGAATCTACGAGAGACAAGAACATATCATGTTCAAGATAAGGCTCAAGTAACTATCCGTTGATCACAAATGGTTGTGCATCAAATGACAAATCAAATATAACAATGCTCCCATTGTAAGGCACATGCTTCACTACGAACGCCCCGATTCACTTGCTTTTAACTTACCTGGGAATAGTTTGAGATTTGCATTAAAAAACCAAGCCTTCTGACCTGGTTCGAAAGTCTTGCGATGGATGTGCTTTTCATACATCTTTTTGACCTTCTCCTTGTATATTAGGTTTTTGTCGTATGCATACTCATGGAATTTGAGAAGTTGACTCAGATCCAGCTTTCCATTCTTTCCGACCTTCTTTGAATCCAAATTATAGATATTGATTACCCACAAAGATTTGTGAACAAGTTCTACGGGTATATGGCATGGCTTGCCGTATGCTAGGGTGATAGGCAGACATTCCCAACGATGACATGTATGTGGTCCGATAGCCCAAAGAATCGAATCAAGTAACTGAGACCAGATCTTCCTATCAGGGCGTACAAGTTTCTACATATATATCTTTATCTCCCTATTTGAACATTCGACTAGGCCATTGGACTGTGGGTGGTACGGAGAGGCGATACGATGTTCGATATAGAATTCCTGTGTCAGCTTCTTCACCTGTCTGTTGATGAAATGACTACCTCCATCTGATATGAGAATTTTGGAGATCCCAAACCGTGCTATGTTGTTTTCTTTCAAGAATCGATAGACAGTACAACTGTTTGGGATAGCCTCCACCCAAACGACTTACGTAGTTGACGACAAGCAGAATGTACTCAAAACGCTGACTGCTAGGGAACAGGCCCATGAAGTCAATGCCACATGCGTTAAACATGTCTAAAATCTGAATGTACTTCTGAGGCATTGTGTCTCTTATTCCAATAGTGTCGCCCAATCTCTGACAGTCAGTGCAATGCTTGACAAAGTCTTATGCATCTTTGAATAGGGTAGGTCACCAAAGGCTGCATTGTAGAACTTTTGATTACGTTCTTCTCTCAGAGTGGTGTCATCCTGATTCTCTAACATGAAAGTGCTTGAGGACACTCTGGACTTCCTCTTGAGGAACACACCTCCTCCAGATGTAATCTTCCCCTTCACGAAAGAGATAAGGATCCTCCCACTGATAGAAATGGATATCCGACATGAATTTCTCGACTTTTAGTTTCGACCAATCTCGTGGAGTTTTTTTTGGATACAAGATAGTTCACAATATCAGAGAACTAGGAGAGCGAGGTGACTGACAGAATGGCTTCATCTAGAAAAGTTTCAGTGACCGGCAATAGGATCTGCTCAGGAGTATCTGGCTCAAGTAATCTTGACAAATGATAGGCCACCACATTTTTGACTGCATGCTTATCACGAATTTCAAGGTCAAAATTCTAGAGTAGAAGGATCCTCAGATTCATCATAGTTTGGCATCCTTCTTTGCTTGCAAGTACTTGATGGCCGAGTAGTCTATATAAATTATCACCTTGGATCTAAGAAAATGTGATCTGACTTTCTCTAGGGCAAATACTACTGCTAGCAACTCCTTTTCAGTGACAGTGTAGTTTCTTTGAACTTCATTGAGAGTTTTATTGTCATATGAATAACAAATGGAATATGATCTCTCCTCTGTCCTAAAACCTCTCCAATGGCATAATCAGGAGTGTTTGTCATGATCTCAAATGGAAGAGACCAGTCTGGTGGTTGAAGGACAAGGACCTTGTGATTATTTCTTTCAACTACATAAAGTCTTGAAGGATTCTGTCATCAACAATTAAATCTGCCTCCTTTCCTAAAAGCTCAGTCAGCGGTCAGATAACTTTGTTGAAGTTTTTAATGAATCGTTGGTAGAAACTGATATGCCCTAAGAATGATCTGACTTGCTTCAAATTTGTAGATGGCTCTAGCTTTGAAATCACTTCAACCTTCGTAGGATCAACCTCCATGCCACGTTTTACGATGACATGGCTTGTCACAATACCTTATGTCACCATAAAATGGATTTTCTCCCACGAGGGCATAAGGTTCACTTCATAGGATCGCTTCAGGGCTTGGTCTAAATAAGGTAATCACTGATCAAAGATATCCCCATAGATCGAGAAATCATCCATAAAAACCTCGAGAAAACTACCAACCATATCTATAAAAATTGCCAACATACATCACTAGAACGTCGTAGGAGCGTTGCATAAACCAAATGGCATTCTGCAAAAGGCATATGTCCCAAATGGACAGGTGAAGGTCGTCTTCTCTTAATCTTCTGAAGCTATTGCAACCTGATTGTACCCAGAGTATCCATCCAAGAAACTTTAGAATTCCTTTGCTGCCAGTCTTTCGACTATATGTTCGATGAAGGGGAGCGGGAAATGGTTTTTCTTGGTCGTAAAATTCAGTATTCTATAATCCACACAGACACGCTAGGATGCTGGAACTCTGGTTGTGATCTCCTCTCCTTTATCATTCTTCACAAAGGTGATCTTGGATTTCTTGGGCACAACATGTAGGGGACTCACCCACTTTGTGTTGGAGATGGGATATATGAATCCCGTGTCATGCCATTTGATGATTCAATTCATCGCAACCTCCCAGAGGTTTGGATTCAGTTTGCATTGGAATTTGTAGGAAGGTTTGTTGTCTTCTTAAAGGTACATGTGATGCAAGCACGATGAGGGGTTTATCCCATGGAGATCTGAAATTTTCCAATATATGTCCTTGAGGTTTCTCTCTAGAACCTCGAGCAGACGAGATTCTTGTTCCTCAGTTAGTTGTGAATTGATGATCAAGGGGAACATGTTCTGCGCCCACAAGGAAGGCGTATTTCTTGTTCGCTGGAAGTGGCTTGAGCTCGGCTGGTGTTTGTCTCATGTCGATGGTAACCTCAGCCACTGTGCCGGGCGAAGGTGTCGGATCTTTCATCTATAATGAGTCCACCATTGGCATTGTAGGATCTGAGTGAAGAGCTATACAGAATTCTTCAATGATCGAATATTATTCACAAAAATCTACAATGATGCCCTCTTGCTCTACCAAAGATAGGTGGCCATAAATATATTCATCAAGCATCTCAACGAAGATCTCATCAACAAGGATATCTGGGAAATCAACTGTGTTATCCAAGACTTCCTCTATGGAGAGGAACACTTGAGTCTCAATATCATCCATGAACAGATTTGTAGGATTTCAACCAAAAAAATCGCAGTCTTTTGTTCGCTGCTCTACTAGACCACTCACTCTCATCTGATGCAGATGCTGAAGGTTTTTGCACTTGGATCGTCTCAATCGGCACCTTGTCGCTGTTAGAATGGAATGTGATCTACCCAGTGCCATAGTTCACCTCTACTTCAGTTGTTAGAAGGAACAATCGTCCAAGGATTATCAGGGTGTGTAGAAGAGGAACTAAAGTGTCCATATCCAAAACAATGAAGTCCGCAGAAAAATGCATTCTTGGAATGTTGGCGATGACATCTTCCAGAATTCCTCAAGATCGCTTGATGGATGTATCTGTGAACTGCAAGATCATTCTAGTAGACTGAAGCGGTCCCAACCCAAACTATTTGAGCATTGGAGTGGGTATCATATTGATTGAGGATCTATTATCGATTAGAGTTCGGTCGAACTCCTTATCAAACATCTGGCATCTGACTAGAGGAACTCCCATATCTTTCTTCTTGGTCAGGAGATTGCTTATTGCATTTACTGTATTCACGGTCAGAGTATGTTTCACATTTCTTTCTTTGGCTATGCACGGTTGTCTTTTCGAAGTACATGCCTCTTTAAGACCTTTCTTGATGTTAGGTATGTAGTTGATGGCTTTGAGCAAGGGAATTTCAAGAACAAGATTCTGAATAATCTCAACAACATCAAGATCAGACATGACACATTTCAGATTTTTTATTTTTTTGGATTTTATTAATGCGTCTGGAAAATGAGTATTTACAGAATCAAAAGCAACAACAGGAATAGAGTTCTTAATTACATCAAAATTTATGCCCACATCATGCTGTACAACTGGATGATTGAAATGAGCATAATCATCCAAGAAAGGTGGGTGATGATGCGATTTCGGCTAACTTAGATGGAAATAATTAAGCAAATATCGCTGTTCCAAATTAACTAAATATATCAACTAGAAATTTATTTTAACCATGAAAAAAATCAAGTAATTCACACAAGTAATTCACTACTTTTATTAACCTAGTATAACAACCACGATCAAACTCAAGGAGCACAATTAGAAGCTAAGAAAATGGTTAGAAAATCAAAGGATTTTTATTCTATTTTTAGTGCTTTTTAATTTTGCAAAATTTTAATTTTTCAAAACAAGGCAAATGAAAATAAATGGGTAAAACTTATACAAACAACTATTTTTGGATTTTCTAAATATGTCAAAAATACTCATAAAAAGTAAGTAAAAATGTTTATGGCTTTATATATTTTATAGTGTTTTTGGGGATTTTTAAATGTTTTTGTGATTTTTTTAAAAATAAAAAATCAAGGAATTAAGCAAACAATGATCAACTAGAAGTATTTTTCAATTTAAAATAGAATAAATGATCAAAACTCCTTAAAGTAATTTTTATTAAAAACTATAATAAAATATCTACAAACAGAGATTGAAGATGCAATTTTTAATTTTTGGTTGATTTTATATGATTTTTTATAAGATTTTGATTGTTTTGCAAATTTTTAGTTTTTTAAAAAATAGTTTCAAGCAAAATTTATAAAGTAGCTTAGGACAAAAGACAACTATTCTAATTTTTTGGAATTTTGTAAACAATTTTTCGAATTTTATTGATTTTCTGAGGCAAATAAACACTTTTTCTAGTGTTTTTGAATTTCAAACAATATAAAAATAAAAGAAATTATCACACAAACATTACCACATAAATATCAAGTTAGCATGAGTTAAAATTAATTTTTGGGGAATTTTTAAGGACAAAATGGTATTTATTATGATTATAAAAGACAACAGTTAAAAACTGTGAAGCAGGGACCTTTTTTTCAATTATTTTAAATTCCAAGACCTAAGTATTAATTTGCAAGAAAACTTCAAGGGCCTTTATGGAAACTATCTAGGCAATGCATACGCTACACGTGATCAACACTCACAAGGTATACATGTAATTATCAAAATATATTATATTTCATTAACCAGATAAAAGTGCGAGGCAAATATGCAAATATCCCACAAAAACACTTGTGGATGCACGTGAGTCAGACTCAACTAGACCAAAGTACAAATATGAAAAACATCAGGTCCTTACTACAAAAAGTTTTTAACTAATTATTAGAATTAATAGACTAAAGTGAAATAAATTAAAGACGAGGGTGCAAGGGAAATATACCCTCGTAAGTGGGAGGCGACATGTAGCTCTTACTCTGGATCTGACGGCTCTGGGGGTCTATGTCAACGTATGGCTTTGATCGAGTTTGGAAAGCATCTGACGATGCAGGGAATGTTGGAAAGGTGTGTTGCAGATCCTCTGGAAGACTGATCAGACATCCGAGAAAAGGGTGTGGCTCAACGATCCTGATTACATCTGGGCGAAGGCTGCTCCATCTAACGGCTCTGATCTAAGGTCTAGCAATCCACATGGCTGATCAGCTCTCTACAAGGTCCAATACCTCTACGATGGTGCTCCGTGATGATTGGAAGCCTCGAATGGGAGGGCGGACGGTTGGATGTGCGCGACAAGGTTAGACCACCTGGAGGTGCTCTGCCTGAGCAACTGTGGGCGAAATAGAACTCCGTGCATGTACCTGAACCTACAAGGAGTACCATGCTCGAAGGCAAGGCTTTGGCGCATGGTTATTGCTGCTGAGAGTGAAAGAAGCAATGGTGGGTGCTAGATTGGTCTCCGACGGAAGTGAAGGGAGGAGACCATTCCTAATCTCACTCCGATGAGCGACATTGAAGGGGCATAGGATGCATAGGAAGGTGAAAGGTTACATGCGACGTCGATCGGTGCGAATAGGTGAGTGGAACAAGGCTCCGATGTAGTGGTTGGAGCTAAAATGGCAGGCGATTGTGATGAAATGGAATTGAATTGAAAGGGGCGAGATGTAGTAAAAGAGAGATACCTGAGTGATCTATGAAGATCACGAAGCTAGGCAGGGGTGTAGGCGAGGTCACGGCCTCAACCAAGTGGTGGAGAGCCTTGGAGGCTTGTCGGGGCGGAACGCCAACCACGAGATGAGCTACGATCGACCAGGCATCAATCCTTACTTCCAAAGGGATCCTTCTGGAGCTGTCACTATCCTAAAGGTGGCTAAGGGGCAATGGTGGTGTGGGGGACGAGCTACCAACTGTGGAGGCTGAAGGAGACTATTTATATGCAGGCCTGGGGTCTAGAAAGATTGAAGAGTAGCGTGAAATTCTAGGGATATCTGGACCAATCTAGGGATCCACGAGAATTACGAATATCTAAGGACCTCAAGTTCGAATTTCAAGGCAAATGGTGGCCGGAGTCAGGCTAGAGAAAGAGGAGAAAAGGGCTCCGGCGAGCAAAGTGGGGTCTGACCTGATTGAGAGGTGGGGTTGACCCGGGTCAGCCAATCAGAAAATTCCATTTAATAAATCAAATATTATTAAATAAAAAATAGTAAATAAATTTAAAATAAAAAATAAATAAAATGAAAAATATTTCATATTTTTAAACTATTTTTCTGTGATTTTTAATTATTTTTATGAATTCATATATAATATTTATAGTATAGTGTATTATGTACATGTACAGTTCACCTGTATATTTTATACTTTTATTTTTATTATATTATTTATACATAAATTCATTTTATTTTAGAGTTTATTTTTTACAACATAATTAAAGGAATATAAAGGATTTTTTATTTTTACAAGTTAAATAAGGTTGTTAAATAAATAGGTCCTTTGTACAATATATACATGTGTGGCTATTTCTACAATGAAAATTTGATATTATTTTTAATTTATTTTTTTATGATTTTTATTTTAAATTTATAATATCATTGGAAATATTCACAAGTAGTATTTAAAAATACAGTATACACAAATTATATACAAAATAAATACATAAATAAATATGTAATGTATAGGTATAGTATAACTATACAATACACTAAAAAAGCTAACTTTTCACAGCAACTCCAAAAATTATGAAACAACATTTATATTTAACTGAGAGTACAATAACGACGAGTTTAGGAGAATTTGACTTCATTTGGAGCTAGAATTTATCCATTAGATTATGTTTTGTGGCTTCTTGTGAGTGGTATTATTTGCACTATGTACGTTAATTGCTTTTGCAATTATTTTTATTATTTGTAAAACCTTTTTATGTATCAGTTTTATTAATAAAATGATTTATTTTGAGGTCATTTTATTAGTAAATAAAATAAGGTGAGTGATCTATATACAAGTGGAATGGTGTATATACAAAATGAATAAGGATCCTATCTCCCATACTTTATTCCTTGTCGATCAGGTCAATAATTGACCTTCTCGCGAGGTTCGTGTCAGTCGGTACTTTTTTCATAATTACAACCTTTTTCTCTTTTCTTTTCTTCTTCATTCTTTTATTTTGAACAAAATGTTTTAATTATATAATATTAACAAATACATGTACAATGATAATTTATTGGATTTACACATATTTCCATATGTTTTAATCTAGAATATTTGGATAAAATAAAAAATAAAGTATGAGAATCATAGATTCATCAGTGGGTATCCAAAATCTACAGGCGGGCCTCCATTCTGCTAGCACTAGATCAACTGCAGGTATGGTCTCCTCCAAGGATGGTTGGCTGGTGCTCCTGCTGCTACTGCTGCTGGTGCTATCCTTTTGGCATTTTTTATTTTTTTCTGATTTTTTGGATTTTTGTTGATGGTGCTTCTCCTTCCTCTTCTTCCTTACTCGGCCTGGATACTGGATCGGTTGATGCAGAAGATGATGATTCGCCTTACGAGGCTTTATTCTTCCCCTTGCATGTGGCTGATGGCTGCAAGGTCCTACCACTCCTGAAAGTGATAGCATTAGATAAAAACAAATCAAGCATATCTGACTCTGTTAAATTGGCTGGAACATCACAAGCTACCTGCTCTTTCTTCTTAAAATTATTGGGGTTAGCCTGCACCTGTGTTGGAATAGAGGTCTTCGTGGGGGTAAGGTCATCGAGTTCTGGATCATCTCTATTAGGCTTTTCACTAGTTGAGACAAGCAATCCAAGGAAGAATTTGCTGGAGGGGCAACCTTGGATGAGTCAGTGTGCTGGCCATGTTGATATTGGAACTGGTGTGGGGACTGTTGGTGTTGATGTTGAGGATGGTACTGAGGAGAGGGGTGGTACTGATGGTTCTGCTGAGGAGGTTGGTTCTAATACAGAACAACCGAATACTGCTGGTATGACCTGTACTGCAATTGTGGATACTAGTTCTATCTCCAATTAACATTGTACTATGGAGGCTGATAGTGGATCTATGGTTGATTTTGGACAAATCTCCCTCCTTGATGCTGAGGGAATTGGTAATTGTATGATTGCTGGCCTTGTTGAGGTCCGCATGGACGAGTCGACTGTGCTTCATTCACCCATACGTCATTCACCTCTTGAATGAGAGGTGGTAGAGGAAAACATGGATTGAGGAGGCTCAAGCTAGTAGACAACCAGTTGCTATTGTGACTATTGTCGAGATGATGGTTTTAGGACTTACACGTAGTATACATGCTGAACCGCTGGTTGGTTTTGACTCGGTTGAGGAAGTTGTGGCGATGCTTGTTACTTCATCTCAGCTGGAGTTGGGGCCGATGCAGACACAGAATTAAATGAGCTGATTGTGCTGACTAGCAGCTCTGGCTGCATGGTAATCTGATTTAATTTTTCCAAGTGCCGTGTCCTTGTTTCGATCACAGAAAGTTTCTCCAGGTCCCGTGATTGTTTCTCTATGATATCCACCTTGGACAGGTGGCTCCCTATAATACTCAAGTTGGAGCTTTCATCCCTATCTGGATCGTGGGTGGATGTCATATGAATTGGCTTCTGGTTAGTGTGCGGCTAGCGTTGATAGGCACATGATGAAGACAAGGCAGCATCTCCTTTAGCCATCTACTTGAAGATCTTCCAGATGACATCCTCATCATTGTTGAAATGTGACCCGCCACATGCGGCATCCACGAGCTTTTGACTTTCCACTGTGAGTCCCCCAAAGAAATGTTAGACGAGGATGGTCCTAGGTGTAACACCCCACCTCGGTAGGAGCGCATCTCAATGCCCATTCACAATTATATTTATTACCCAATACAATTGTAAACAACCTGCATGATAAAACATTCATACAAAAAAAATGGCAGGAGAAAATATTGATTTAACGGAAAATCATCCACAGCTTAAGATGATAGGAATAATCCAAGATCTTATTATTGCATTATCAATAGAGAAAATGGAGAAATAATGAAAGTAAACTGTCCAACTAGGTAATGACCTCAGAACTGGTTTCCAATTGCGCTGCCAAAAACTCTTGCCTCAGTGTCCTGCTCAAGATTTCCTGTTGGATTTCCAATAAAGCTAACTTGTGAGTCAAATAACCCAGTACAGATATAATAGTAATCAATAAAAGAAGGAAAAATTAGGTAGGCAATGCAAGTGCAGTAACTATAGGGATATAAAGAAAAATAATCTAAGAAACTCAAGTAGAAAGCCTCTAATTAAGTTACAGGCAACGAGTAGATTTTTGACCATTTACATAATTAATCCACTTCTAAGTTCTTTGGTCCATATATTATTTGTTTAATTATTAATTCCGGACCCACCTGTCAAAGGTGGAAGTCTACACTAGGAATGAAACCTGCATCGCTTCATTCATAGTACAGACTAAAACCTGTGAGCAAGCGCAACCCTTCAGTTAGTCTGGTAGATAATACTCTAACACTCGAGACATGAGGCATATAGCCCATGGAACAATGATTCTGTCAACCGAGTTTGCCAGGGGAGTCTTGCTCGCCCCAAAACCAATAGTCATAAACATATATGTATGGTACGATGCATATGAGCATCCACCCAAACTTTCCAGAGTACGTACCACCACCCCACTCTATGATGCCCCTCGAGTGGGGGTGACTCACTGTCGATTCAGCCGGACCACAAGGGTATGCACCCACCTTGTGATAATTATATTATCATCATCTATACATGTCTTATATACATATTTATTGTACTCTTTAAGGAAATTCACAGATAATGGGCCATTCTATGTCAATAATACACGGTAGTATGATAAACACTGACCTGCAGAAGGACTCCAACATTCTACAATATTGATTTCTTGTTCATATAATTTGACACTCAGCAATATGAGTTATGTCAACTTACTAACTTACTTCTGAAAGTGCGATGACCCGTACTGGCATGTTCATCCAATCTAAGGTTTCCATCTTATAACCTCTAAAATGGTAAAACTTCCTATGTATTTATTAGACATTCTAAACATATACCTCTCAGTAATAAAATCTTGCCTAAGAAAACGTTGTTCATGTTAAATGTCGATAGTGCCATAGCCTCAAAGTTATCCCAAGCCGTAATTTAATAAATATAGCACAACACTCGTAAATGTTATGCATCAAAGGTAAACCCCCGTTATTCTGATTCAATAAAAAATGTCATTGTCGTTATAATATTTCCATCAGCAGCATATCATTAAAATCATATTCTTACTACTGTTTCAACCATAACATCGGAACTCAAGGTTAAGCCTCGGAGCCGAATCTTGTAGGACTTATCACCACATAACAACACGAATTATGCATTAATAATAAGGGTTAAAGAAATATAATACATCAAGATGCCACAATATCGACGATAGTTTCATGTATGGATGCCATAATCTCATGCGATCAAATATCTATGGCGTAACGTATACTAAATATTTCTATCTTATTGTGTCAGGATGTAGATATAATACAAGTAGATTATTTGTTAGATCCCCTCATATTATTGTTCCAGCAAAACCTATCAAGAGGTAATAATATGTAACGTATCTTTTGATACTCATAAATATGGAAACAATTCAGCATGGTTATTTATGGCAAGTACTGAACAATCACACGTATTATTGCTACATACAATATATATATATATATATATATATATATATAGGGTAAAATGGGGCTGCCCCCAGGGGTAGCTAACTTAGCTACCCCCGCCCCATTTTCTCCATATTTTTTATTTTTTTTTGAAAATTTCTTCCATGAATATTCATCACTATATCCCTATATTGTGTCATTAAAATTTCGTGTGAAACAGAGACTCCTACGGCCTCCATCCAGACAGTCAATTTTTTAACGGTAACCGGATTTTTTAAATCGACCCCGTTTGGATGGGGGTCGTAGGAGTCTCTGTTTCGCATGAAATTTGAATGACATAATATAGGGATTTAATAATGAATTTACACGGTTTTAGATTTTCAAAAAAAATAAAAAAAATTGTGAAAAAAGGGCGGGGGAGCTAAGTTAGCTCCCCCTAGGGGGCATACACATTTTACCCATATATATATATATATATATATGGCTTATTCAGTGAGCCCTGTGCCCATTTGAGTTTTGGTGAGCATCAAATGTAGGCTCTCCACGTGAACTTCTATTTTAAAGGTTGCCTATTTCGAAGGAGCACGGTTTTGGAAGGATATTAATACGTTTTAGCCTCTTATATTTCTAATTATACCAAGTCCTTAAAAAAAGAAAGACAGTTTTGGAAAGATAAATTCAAATCATTAATTTCGTACCGAAGAAATAGTCATTGTACATTTGATCAGTAATGTACATAATGTACTCAAGTAATTATCTGTTGCGTGATCAGTAATACTGAAACAATTGTCAGTATTTTACATATGTAATATTACAATGTACGGAGATCAGTGATTCATTCATGTTACTCAAGTAATACATATTCAGTTCTCAAGTAATTATTGTTGTGAGATCAATAATTAAGTATGTAAATTACTAATGTTCATACAATAAGTACTGATTACAAATGTCCATTTTACTAAAGTCATTTTGATTGTTACTAATGTTATACTTACTTAATACTTTGAATCTTACTGAAGCACCTCTTATTTACTTATATAACTTTTTTAATTACTTATAATGCATCGAGTGTTACTGATAGCAATACATAAGCTACTGGTCACGTGGTTTTTTATACTTATTCCAACTTACTTATTCCATTGTCTTCTTTTACCTACAATTTATTACATGTTATTGATGCTTCTATATATCTTACTTGTTGTATTCTTTGTTTTGAATTACTATCGAATCACACCTTCTTTACTTACGTAGCCTATTTAATTTCTTGTAATACATCAAGTGTTACTGAAAGCCACACGTAAATTACTTAATTTGTTATATGGTGAACATTCAAATTTCAATTGTTGTCTTCTAGTCCATTTAGATGATGTTGTTTTGCTCTCGCTCCTCGGCATAACAATATCTTCTTCAAGACACCAAATTATTGCATTGTTCTGCAAGAAACAATAAGTTAATTGACCATTTAAAAAAATTAAAATATCAAGAAATTGGAAAAGAATACACATTACTTACAATTTTTCAATAATGCTTCAGGAAGATACTTGCTTCAGTACTATTTTATATCTGTGAATAGTATGAATTGTATAAAGAAAAGTAACTCAACTATATACTCGCTTCAGTAAGAATCATTCAATGACAAGTAACTTATAATGAATTATTAGTAACGTTTGTTATATGACAAGTAACTTGTAATGAATTGTATTTATAATAGTAATTCAATGTGAATCATAGGTAATTTGATGAGCTACTTAAGTAACTTACTGAATTGAGATCAGTAAGATAAACTTCGGAATTCGTATCAGTAATAATTCACTCTTTCGAAATTAAGTAAATTCATTTTTACGAAAAAACAATAACTTTTAATTCTTTATCAGTAACTAATTGTGTTAGCATATTAGTAACATAAAATATCTTTAAGTAAATCACTTAAATACAACTGTAACTCAGTATATTTTCAAAGTAACGCATGAAAAATAACAACTGTATCTACTGTAACTTTTTATTATATGAAATCAAAATACCTCCGATAAAAAATCAATTAGAAATACAAATCGTGTATCGAAATGAATAAAAATCGATATTATGAATACAACTTTCTCATATTTCAATCGTACTTCTCGAATAAATATTGCTTATGATAAAAAATATGCGGTATTCATAAAAAAATTACTGAATTCATCATCTCGTCGTTTTGATCCCAAAACAAATATTGTTAAAAATCAAAATATCATTAAAACAATGAAATTATAACAGAAATAATCGACTAAATCATGAAATCGAATCATACCATTTTACGTTGGAACCAAACAAATGCCTTGCGTTGGAATGAAATGATAAATTTTAGCAGTCATAAGTATGCGCCTTCCACTTTCCAGAAATGTAAAGATATTTTTAGCAATGTTTTAACTTCCGATTTTGTTTTATTTCCATACGAAAATCGATTCCTATTTTTTTGGGATTGAATCTTGTGGATGGACTGTTAGGATTGGATGCTCATCTCAACTCAAATGGGCTTAGAGTTCATTGGATAAATTCCCTATATATATGTATATATATTATATATAGATATATATATGAGAAAAATGGGGCTGCTCCCTAGGAGTAGCCAATGGGGCTACTCCCACCCCTATTTTCCTCTATTTTTTTATTTTTTTAGAAAATAAAAATTTGAATATTCATCACTATATCCCTCTAACATTCTATTAAAATTTCGTCAGAAACAGAGACTCTTAGGCCCTCCATCCAGATGTCATTTTTTTAATGGTCGTGGAATTTTTTAAATCGACCATGTTTGGATGGAGGCTGTAGGAGTCTCTGTGTCTGACGAAATTTTAATAAAATATTAGAGGGATTTAATTATAAATATGCAAATTTTTATTTTCCAAAAAAATAAAAAAATTTGGAGGAAATGGGGGTGGGAGCAGCCCGTTGGCTACTCCTAGAGAGCAACCCCATCTCTCTCTCTCTCTCTCTCTATATATATATATATATATATATATGGGTCATATGTGGCTGCCCCCACCTTATTTGGGCAATTTTTTTTATTTTTTTTGAAAAATAACACCATGTATATTCATCCCTATATCCTTCCTATATACCATTCGAATTTCGTCAGAAACAAAGACTCCTACGGCGTCCATCCGGACATTAATTTTTTAACGGTAACAGGATTTTTTTTAAATCGATACCGTCGAGATGGAGTCCATAGGAGTCTATGTTTCTGACGAAATTCGAATGACATATAGGAGGGATATATGGATGAATATACATGGTTTTATTTTTCAAAAAAAATAAAAAAACGTCGAAAAATGGGGTGGGGGCAGCTGGGCAGCCCCATTTTTTCCTATATATATGTGTATAGTGGGCATGGAGCCTGCACCCTGGGGTGTAGGAAACTCCCTGCACCCACCCCAGTTTTCGACTATTTTTTTATTTTTTTTCTGAATTAGAAGTTGGGGAGATTTACTTAATATGTTAAGAGGAATATGTGTTTCAAGTTTTATGCAAAACAAACATTCGTAACAGGTTCATCTAGAGAGGGTCGATTTCAACAATTCTGAGACCATTAAAATTTGGTAGTCTTGATGGAGATGATAGAAAAATCGAATTAAGTTGAATTTGGAATGGCAACATGGTGATATATGGTGATCTAAATACCCCAAGGTTTCATTTCAAAAAATAATGAAAAATTAGGTCGGGTGTAGAGAGTTACCTGCACCCGCCGAGGTAGGCTCCTTTTTCCCATATATATATATATATATATATATATATGAGGAGTGATCTTATGAGAGCAAAAAATTGTGAGAGCATGAGAGGGGTAATTCTGGACCACATGATTCACCTAGGAGAGAAAACAGAATCATGTGGTCCAGTATCACTCCTCTCATGCTCTCACAACTTTTTGCTCTCATAGGATCACTCCTCATATATATATATATATGAGGATAGAGAGTATGCACCCAGGTGCATGTAATTCTACATGCACCCGGGCCTATAACTCCAATTTTTTTTACTTTTCTGAAAAATACCGCCATGTATATTCATCTATCCCTCCTGTATGTCATTCCAATTTCGTCAGAAACAGAGACCCCTATGTACTCCATCCAAAATAGGTCGATTACAACAATTCTAAGACCGTTAAAATAATGCGTTCTAGATGGAGGATGTAGGGGTCTCGATTTCTGATGAAGTTGGAATGACATATAGGAGGAATATATAGATGAATATAGATGCCAGTATTTTCCGAAAAAGTAAAATAATTTGGGAGTTATAGGCCTAGGTGCATGTAGAATTACATGCACTTGGGTGCATACTCCCTATCCTCTCTCTCTCTCTCTATATATATATAGAGAGAGAGAGAGAGAGAGAGAGAGAGTGCTACGACCCTAGAGTTAACATCTTGTAATGTTGCAACAAAAGGACCTATTAATGGTAATGAGTTATTATTTATGTAACAACATATAATAATTGTTTATAATAAGGCAAAAATGGTAGAGTAATACCGATTAATGTGTGTATTTATCATGAGACTAATGTTTTGATATAAGCCAACAATCATCACTCCATATATGACTATCTTGTCCAAAATCTAAATCCTAAAATATTGATATATTCCCATTCACGCATGGATACACGCATGGATAGTATTAATCTCAGAGTTCATAGCGTGTGAAGTACTACAGGATGACTTAATCTTTAAACATTGAATCGGAAAGACATCTATTAACAAGATCAACTTGCGAGAAAGATAATTTGACATAAGATTCTAGATTACCAACAGAAAGAGGCGATCCGGGGAAGATCAAAATCAAGACGTCAAATCCCAAAGACAACAAACTCCATCATTACAAGGTAAGCGAATATAAAGGAGAATGCCAAGATCCGTTACCTAACGTGAGCCTTCGATCTGTGTACATGGTCAATGACTTGAACTTTGTGATGCCTTTCCTTTGCGACGATGTTCTTCCTCTTCTTCTCGTAACGAAGCTTCAGAGTTTTGCGGCTCGCCAAAGGGATGAAGCTCTTCCTCTCGTCTCTCTAGGGAAGAAGAACGAAGAACGAAGAAATCAATTTGGATAGAGGTGAGAATGGAAGGAGATCAACGTGGTTAAGACCATTCAAAGGTGAAGAATAGGAAATAAGGTTGTCAATTTTGAGGTGAAATTATGCCTCAAAATATCTCCAACGTATCCAATAATGTGCAAACCCGCATGTCTACCTTTCATAAATGTCTCTGACCATAGTTCACTAAAACATGCATAACTTCCTCATACAAACTCAGATTCATGCAATCTTGATCTCGTTGGAAAGCTTGCGACGAGATGCTTCTTTTGAGTATGGTATGTATGTGTTTTAATATTGTGGAAAAAGTCGAAATTTTCGGGGCATTACACTAGGAATGTCATGATGGGGACACTTCTCTTGCAATTATGTAAATCTCTCCCTAGCCTCGTGGATGGATTCATGGTGGCTTGGGTGAAGTTTGCTATGTGGGCACACATTTGATTAAGTCGCCTAGATGATAATATTTATGCAGGAAAGCAGACTTAAGTTCTTCCCATGTAGTGACGACCTTCCCCAAGTAGCTGTTCAATGAAGGGCCTTGTCCTGTAGACTGAATGGGAATGTCGTCATCTTAACTACTCCGAAAGGTATGTTAGGATAGTGCATGGTAACAAAAATGTGCCCGAACTGTTGTAGGTGGATATACGACTCTTCATTTGCATTTCCATGGAAGCTGGGTAGAAGTGCCAAGAGTTGAGGCTTCAACTCGAACTGTGCATGGATTGTTGGAACCTGGATCCACTCTGTGACTTGACTGGCTCTAAGGTTGTATGTCTCTTTGAGAGTCGTCTTGGGCCGCTCTCCTTTGGGCTCGTCTGTTGGGTGATGAATCCACATTTCATCATCTTTATTCTATCATTTTGGCACCAAAAAGAGCAAATGCCTGTAAATAACATTAAAATAATCATCTTAGCATCCATGCATGTGCATCTAAATAATGTATAAATTACTGTAATTAAAGCCAAAATTATAGAATAAAGAAAAGAAAAGAAAAAGAATAAAATATTGTAAATATTTTATGACCCGAAACCCCGAGACCTAGGCATCTTGATGAATAGGTCGACAAGGAATAAAGTAGGGGGAGATAAGGGCCAAAATACAATACAGATTCCTTTTTATTTTATTCATTATTTATTCATTTTGGGACCTATTTTTGGTTCCACTTCTTATACATCAAATAAAGAAACTTTGTACATGAAAGATGTAGATAATTAAATAAAGAAAAATACAAAATTTGATTTCACTGAAAAATAATGTACAGATAAAAAGTTATGGTCTGAATAAAAATCCAGAATCCCAACTTCCCAGACTCGTATCTCACAAATGAAAACTCCAAATGCAGCATATTCACTTTAGTTGTATATAGAATAAAATAATCTATTTAATGGCGGTGGTTTCGCATTTGGCGGAGCTACGGTTTGAAAGTTGAGTTTTGGACCTACATTGTATACTTGTACAGATTAAAATATTCAATTTATTATTTATTTATCAATTTTGTATTTTTATATTTTTTTAATCTGGTAAATATTACTTACAATAAATATGTATGTTAAAATTAGAATAAAAAATGCAAAGAAAATACAAAATAAAAATACTTGTATGTATAATACATAGGTATTATACCTGTACCTATACCTATCTAAAACATACTTCTATTTTATTAAATATACAAAACATATCATAAAAATAAAATAAAAATATATTTGTGTATATAAAAGTATTTTATAATTTTAGAAAATAATTAATAAAAATAATAGAATTAAAATACACAAAATAACACTAAAGTACTAAAGTGTATATGTATTATACCTATAAGGGGTGTAAATATAAACTTACAAAAATATGCCTCATAAAAATAAATAAAAATCAAAATAAAATACTACATAGAATTTTAAGCATTTTTCATTTAATAACCAAAAATTAATTCGGCCATTTTTTATTTTTAAATGAATTAATAAGAAATTTTGGGTCTTTTCCCTGGTTGGTCCACGTGGACCATCCAGGTGCGACCGACTATTGACCAGCGGGTCAACAGCCTGTCCTTGACCCCTAGGTATGGGTTGGCCTCATTTTCTCCCCGCTTTGGCAGATTTTTCGAGGCCACGCCGTCCACCTTCTGCTGCCAATCTCTTCTGAGATCTTGTTCCCTGTAGATCAACCTACCTCGCCGACCTCCTAGATCTACCCAGATCTTCTCCTCTCGCCCGTGACTCCTCCTCGAAGTCCGCTGCCTCGCCACTCTTCAAATACAAACCCATCACTTCCTTCCCCGGGTTGAACCGCAAATTCCCAGATTTCTTCCCCCCTTGGTCGTGTTCGAGACGCCTGGAGGTGACAGCTCCGAGCTCCGAGCTTCAAGGCGGCGGAATACCCCAGATCTGAGCGTGTTCTACACCTCCGGCGAAGATCCACCGTCGAGGTATTCACCCTCTGGCCCCTGGCCATCGAGGCCGTTCTTTGTTTCTCTTTATCTCCTTCTCGTTCCTGTTAACCTTAGGATCATTTCGCCCTTAATTCCTCATCAAATCATCAATCAAATCGCTTCATCGATCACCTCGTCGGAGCGCAACTCCAGCGAGTCCCCTTCTCGCCTGTCATCCCCCTTCGAGAGCCACCTGAGGTCGAGGCATTTTGCCCTCGACCTCCGTAACCTTTTTTTTTGTGCAGGTACTGGAGCACACCGAAGAATCTGGAGCGCTTTTGGGTCTCGCCGGAGTACCTGGAGCTCCGCAACTTCCTCCTCGTCTTGGAAGAGCTCCGCCATCCTCTGCGCCATTCCGTTGCTTCCAGACGATAGACGACACCTGCCGGAGCCTCCTCGACCATTTTGCGAGCCTAAACGCCGCCGGAGCCGGACGGAGGAGCTCGAGGAACTTCGTCCAGTCGGAGCTCCTCCGCGTTCTTCCACCTGCCTCCCCAGCCGTTGGATCTTGGAGCGCGCCCAGATAGCACAGGAGCCGTCGGATCTCCCCATGCTTCGACCGTAGATCGTCCTTGGAGATATGATCTCAGCCGCACATCCACGAGGCGTCATCGGCCGTCCACAACGCGCCACGTGTTTAAGTGGCATCTCATCCGCCGTTGGATCGCGCGTCGAGGGTATTTTGCATCTTAAACCCTCGCGCATTTGGTATTTATAGTTTAGTCTTGAAACCTTGATCTGCAGTATAGTATTTTTGTAATATTTGCAATTAGAAACCCGTAGTTTCCTTATTTGCATATAGGTCCCCTGCCACGTCACCTCACGTGACCAGTTCATGTGAGGTGTGGGCATTTTGCAAGGGTACCCTCGGCATTTGGTGTATTTTGTTTTAGTACCAAAACTTTCATATCACGTGTCATATTTTTGAAAACATTGCAATTAAGCCCCCAGCTTTTGTGGAAATGTAAATTACATTGTAGTCCTCGCCAGGCGCGTGCAAGTCACGCGCCTGGTAGGAAAATTGCTAGGACACCCAGGCGGGTTTTGTAATTGACTTTTGGTGCTATGAAGTGAATATTTAGTTCAAAATTTTGTGGAAATTTGCATATCCGCCCCTGGATGTTTGAGAAATTGCATGTATACCCCTGCCAGCCCCTTAATTTGTGCTTGCTTTATCTATTTATTTAAGGGCTCATTTTAACCCAAACAATTCTCAAATTTTGAACTTAAGCTCCTGTGCACTTGTTCTTCCACGCCATAATTTTATTTTTTGATTTTACCTTATTTTCCTATTTATTAAAAATCAAAAACATCCATTCTGTGCACTGTCTAGTTTATAAAATCCATAAAAAATATAAAAACGTTTTGAAAAATTCCAAAAAATTCCCTAGTGTTTATTTTACCATATTTTAGTGTCAATCCAAAAACCACTAAAAATCTCAAAAGAAAAACCCTAAAAATTTAAAAACACTCAGAAACTTCAAAAAAATTTATAAAATTGTAGAAAATTCCGAAAATAGTAAACTCAAGTCCTGCAGTCTCCTGTTTTTATTATCTTTATTTAAAAAAATAGTGTGAAAATATTTTGTGGTTGGTTGTTATTTTTAATTCTCATTTTATCTCCAGCCAATACCTTTTGCACTGTTTTGGTTTATTTTGCTACTTAAAAACACCAAAAACACCTTGAAAAATACCCAAAAATCACAAAAACAGTAGAAAACCATAAAAAATACCAAAAAACTTTTAGTTCTGAATTTTTGGTCATTTTTGCACATTTTTATAAATACTTTATCTTGTCTTTTATTACTTTGCTTATATTTTCCAATATTGAAAAAAAATATAAAATACAAAATATAAAAATCAGAAAATCAAAAATCAAAATACAAAATTAAAAATAAAAAATAAAAACCCACAAAAACATCTTCGCTTGCTTGCTTAGTGTAGACACTTCACATTCACTCACGCACATTTGTCTGAACTACCCTGTTTGCTCCCTGTGTTCGAACTCTCTGCATACTTGTCACTATACATCATTTGTGCAGAGTTAAAAAAAATTTTAACTCCACATTATTTCTAATTATTGATCTTTAGTGTGGGTTAATTGTTGATTAATTTCAGAGTTGATTGGTTGACACTTCGACTATGTTCCCGCCTTGTGTGGAACACAAGACTGATCGATTTTTGAGATTATCAAATGGCACCGTTGCCGGGGAGCAACATCGAGTAGTTCTCATTTTTGTTTGCTTGTGATTGTTGTCTACCATAGCTTCAGTTATGTCTCTTGCACTTTTGATACATATATTGATTGAGCTATTCTGACCATCCTTTCTTGTCTTCTTGCGAGGGATCGCGGAGCAAGGCGGATCGCTTATGTGACCCGGAGCATCCTTGGGAAGCGGAGCCGGCTTTTCTTTAGCCAAGCCGGCAGGAGAGAGCAGGAGGAGTGAGAGAGAGTGGTAGATTAGTTGCAATTTATTTTTGCGAGAGAGTGATTTGATAATTTGTAATAATACAGGTACTTGGACTTTTGGACACTCCGGGCCTAATTTCCGGGTGTTTGTTCACCCGGGGGCTCACCACGGTTTTTGTCGAGTTTCCACCTCTGTCATTTGTCGGTTTTGATTTCATTTTCCCTTTCTTTGTGGATTGAGCCCTTAGATCTAGGCCTGCTTGATCGATTAAATTAGGTCTAAACACACTAATAACTTTGCATGTACCTAAATTCGTACTTGGACTTAGTTTAATTAAACAGTTAACTCCCTTTCTTAGATCCGCCGCGCCGCGAGCCCTCCCCATCAAGCACTACTCCTGAACTCGATGTGTCGAGAAGAGGAGGGGAGGGTCTAGACCGGACTCTTAGGATCGACGATCGGTGGTTGACTTGTGGTTCTTCACGCTAGCAGTTGCCTATCTTAGGACGATTTCCGCATTGCATACCGGCATATAGACTAGGTTTATAAAATTCTGCTTTGAATCCCGCATGGAGAGAGCTGGGATTCGCTGTAAGTCTTCTTACTTTGCATCCATCATTTAGGCACAAAGGTGAGATCTCCATCTTTGTGTCGACTTGCACGGCTTTTCCGACTCTATTCTCCCTCTGTTTTTGGACAAAGTAGGATCAAGAAAATACAAAAATCGTTAGGCGCTTGTTTGAATCTACTCAAAAGAAGCGATAACACCAAAAAAATTAAAAAAGGGACTGCTAAGAAAACCTTGACCAAAAATAAAATTGGTAATTGGATTCATTGATTGGGGAGAGTAACACCCTCACTTGTTTTCAGGTTGCATGGGAAGGTCTCCTTCCAAGTGAGGTGAGCGCTTCGTAAGGATTAGAGCCAAAATCCCAGCATGTGGCTGCCTTGTGTATCGCCTGGATTTCCGAAGTATTGACGCTTCTATCGTACGTGGACGAGTAGGGCTTGGTCAACATTGGTGACTCTCTATTGTGTAGAGCATCGACCTTGTCCAAAGTATCGAGCCTAGGCCACGGCTTCACGGGGGTGTCTGTCTCATCGTCTCGCGTCCGAGTAGGTTCTTGCACGCTCACGGGTGATTCCGTTGCGAGCGAGTTCTGAAGTATCGGTTTCGCCTATTGGCTTCCTCTCTTATTCTTTGGCTGAGTAGGGATCCAGGAAGGGTTACAAGGACCTCAAAAAAAGCGCAAGCTACAGGTTACACAGGAGGAGGATAAGTACGAGATACTCTTCCGGCAGTACTCTCTCTCCTTTAGGCGTAGCGCTCTAAGGTCTCGTGAAAAGATTAATTCCTGAATTCAAGCTAAAACCGAAAAGATAAAAGCCGAACCTTCACGGCTTCATGTGTTGAGTTGGTGAATTCACCCCTGTCTTGTGTTTGATTGCTAGTTTTATCTAAGGTCAAGATCAAAAACACCGCACAATTGTGTGCAATTTTGTTGCATCTCATTTCACCCGTCTTCTTCTTCTGCATTCCCTCTGCTCTTCCCAATAATCAAGATGATGGGAAGGAGGTCTCTTAGGGCCTGTTTGGTTGCAGGGCAGGGCAGGGTTGGCCCAACCCTGGTTACTATTCACAAGGATACTTCCTCCTCACAGATTACTATTTACCCAGCCCAACCCAGCCCAACTCAACCCTGTCCAACCTTGCAACCAAACAGGCCCTTAGAACGACCTTGTCGGCACCGCTATCCAACACTCCTCCTCATTCATCTAGGAATACCTCGGAGAGTCCACTCACCGAGCCTGAGTTTACCTCCACCCTGTTCCCCCTCGACCACCCTTCTCATTCTCCTTCCCTCATTCCAATTGTTTCAGAATTCAGTGCATCACAGAGTTCAGATCATTCGACAGCACCTGAGATGGCCTCTTTTGCTTTTTCAGAGAATCCAGTGATGGCAGATAGAGGCGAGCACCCAGATGACCATGGTCACCCTCCGTTCATAATTGATCAGGTGGCCATCAACAATTCCTTGTTAGCGTCCCTGGAGACCATGCGGAGACAGATCCATGACCAGGGTACCTTCATGGGTGATCTGATGAGAGAGATAGCTCAGATGCGAGAAAACCGACCTGGGGCAGTGGCGGTGGAGGAGGAGGAGGACCTGATGCATGAGGAGGCAATCCAGACGCTGAGAGACCACCACAGACCATTATGAGGGAATTACACAACCCAGCTGCGTCCCTCACTCACCGTTGGATCCGACTTCCGCCTATCCATGGAGATTTCGAGCTTCGGCCCCATACCATTCAGCTCCTACCCAAATTCCATGGGTTGCCGACCGAAGAGCCGCACCTCCACCTCCAAGAATTTGAGATGATATGCAACACCATCCATGATAGGCTGCTGACTGAGGACACGATCGAGATGATCGCTTTCCCATTTTCATTGGTTGACATAGCCGCATATTGGCTCAAACACTTGGGACGATTCGTCGACACTTGGGCAGATCTCCGGATCGTATATTTGAAGAAGTACTATCCTCTCGGCCGGACCAATGCAGCTAGAGCCATGATCAACAATTTCGTCATGATCCCAAATGAACAATTCCATGAAGCTTGGGATCGATTCAGAGAGCTCATCGACCGGTGTCCACATCATGATATATCCAAGCTCAATCTGGTTCAAAGTTTCTTCTGTGGGCTGACACCGGAGCTGCAGGGGCTTGTCAACGCCTCCTGCGGTGGATCATACTTCTCCAAGGGTGAAGACGACGTCTGGGCCATCTATGAAGGCATGGCAGAAAATTCAACTGTGATGACCCAAGACAGAGTCTACACACAACAAAAATCACCGCAGGAAGGAGGATCATTCCAGAGGATCGCCCGCATCGATGCCTGTCCCAATACATCATCGGTAGCCGCAACCCAAGCCGAATCAGCCGCAGCCGACATGGGATTATCAGTGAGAAATTGGACCGCATGGAGATCCTCGAGAAGAAGCAGAACCAAGGTCTTGCACAGATGGACCTTCTCACCAAAACTATGAGTGACCTGAAAACTCAAATTCTATGCATTCAAGAGGCACAAGCTCAGTCCCAACAGCCTCCCAGGTCACGAGCCGACTCCAGCAGTAGTAGTTCCAACAAACCCTCTACCTCATACCGCCAAGTGAATCATATCCAGGCAGAGCCGGTTCCACTGGTACAGTACTACCCAGCGCAGCCGCCACCTTCGAACACATAGATGGTGGTCTATCAGCCGGAGCAACCACTGGCAGTTCTTCCTCCACCCTCCTTCGACCAGGACCCATTGATGGAAGTTAATGGGATATGGTACGACTGGTACCCTCAGCCCGGGATTCGTCGTGATCATCCCGGATTCCGTTGGGGCAAGGGTGGCTCCTCCTCCCAGCAGCAGAATCCTGCCCAAGGACAGCAGAACAGCCAGCAACCACAGCAGCCCCAGTATGCCCAGCAGCAGCAGTATCAGAGTGGTCCTCATCCCGCCTATCAGGGACAGCACTGGAGGCAGCGACAGCGGCCTCAGCAGTCTTATTCCCATCACCCCCAGTATCAACCACAGCAGCAGCAGCAACCCCATTTCCAGCAGGGACAACCGTTCGGTTCTCAGGGTCCCGCTTTTGAGAACACAGCTCTCGATGATCTTGCCCTCTTGCTCTCCGAACAGCGAGCATCCTTCAGGCAAGAAATGGATGAATTCCGGCAGGAAATGAGGGAGATTATCAAAGGGAAGGCCGCCATACCCGCTCAGATTGAACCTAACCCGAACAATCTGAAAAGAAAGTCTGAGCAGGTAGAGTTTACAGAGGATACCGCTCCTAGTGATTATTTGAGCGATATATCGTATTCTTTCTATGATGCTGATTTTGTGACTACTAGGAGCGGTAGGATGCCCGCCGGCGGTGCCTCTTCTGAGCGACAACAACCAGCTGAATCAGGAGTGCCAGAGGAGCAGAGTAGCGGTGCTGATGTCGCTAATGATGATGAAGACGGTGGTCCTGATGCCACCAATGATGGAGTTCCAGACGACGGTACTGAAGCCGTCGTGATACCAGATGCAGACAGTGGTGCTGAAGCCACCATTTTGGATGCTGAGCTAGAGCGCGGTGCTGATGCCGCAGAAACAAGTGCCGGTGGTGGTGTTGAGGCCACCACTTCTACTTTTGCAGAGCCTCCCTCTGTGATGTTACCACCTTTTGTATCTATGGACTGTGGTAACAATAAAAAGAACAAAAATATGAATAAAGGAAAGGTTTCTGTTCACATCGCGAATCCATATGTGTTGAATGATGATTATTGTATGGATTCTCCTCCTTCACAGTCACAGGGACCGATTCCTAGTCCTCCATCTATGGAGGCCCCTACCATCCCCTTCCCAGAGGCACTCCGCCGGGCGAAGGGGAACAAAAAAGAAAATCTCAAAAAAGAGCAACAGGTAGAGTTCGGCAATCAGATGATAGACAGATTCCATATTCAGCTGACTCTACAAGAAGCAATTGAGCACATCCCCCTCTTCAAGAAGAACCTGAAAGAAAAGACTACCGCCCGCAGGAAGAGGAGGAATCACAGAGATCAGATCCATGTGCTCACTCATTCCACTTGCTGCACCATCCAGAACAAGCTGCCAGCCAAGTGACCAGACACATGAGCTCCCTATGTCAGATGCGAGATTCAGGAGCAGCAGTTTGATCGTACTCTGTTAGACAGCGGTTCTTCAATTAACCTTCTTCCGGCAGCCTTACTCGACTGATTCGAGTTTGGTCCTCTTCTTCGAAGCAGGACAGTCCTTTAGTTTGCGGACAGGTCGACTAAGAGGCCGAAGGGGTTATTGAAAGACGTGGTCGTTACCATTCAGGGCCTGGAATTCCTCGTGGACTTCGTTGTGTTGGACATGGAGATCCCTGAGTCGGTAACTGATGCCCCCATCATTCTCGGACGTCCATTCTTGGCCACAGCCAAGGCGGTGACCGACCATGATAGCGGGAAGGTATGCTTTCGCGTAGAGGGCGAAACCATACAAATAGAGACAATCGAGGAGACCAGAGCTAGAGAGTTAGAATGCTCAGAGCAGTCCAGTGAAGCAGTGCAGATGACAGAGGAAGAACTAGACATCCACCAGGTTTGTGATTTTGAGATGACTGATGATGAATCCAACTGGATAGATCCGGTAGCACCGACCCTCGCCTTGCCTACAGATTCACTATATCTCAAGCTCATGGCAGTCGAAAGCCGGAAGAGCACACCCCTGGATAAGGATACACTTGAGGCTGACAGTGCTGTGATGAGTGGTGCCGATTATTTTCATTCATGCTCATCTTCTTCTGATCCCTCGGACTCAGACATTGATTGGGATGATTTTGATGAATATTTACCATGTCTAATTCCTTCTGAGCCAACAACCATGACAGAGTGCGAGCCAGTGCAGTTCATTGATGATTCAGCAGGCCGCCTTCCGTCGGATATTCATGCAGAGCGAGAGTTCTCACACGCAGACCTGGTCGCCTTCACACAGACATATCAGAAGCCAGATCTGCCACCTCCCAGTTGTCCAGAACGGAAACCTCTGCCGCAGTCGATGAAGTACAGATTCCTTGCTGGAGAGCCAGACATGTGCCCAGTCATTATCTCAGCAGATTTGACTGGAGAACAAGAATCTCGTCTGATGGAGGTTCTTGAAAGAAACCGCAAGGCAATCGGTTGGAGTATAGCCGATCTCCAGGGACTGAGCCCAAATCTTTGCTCCCACCACATTTATCTCGAGGATAACGCTAAGCCATCGCGTGAGTTCCAACGACGGCTGAACCCGAATCTTCGAGACGCAGTCATGAAGGAAATTTCGAAGTGGTGGAGCACCGATTTCATCTATCCCATCTCCGACTCCAAATGGGTAAGTCCTTTACATGTGGTACCCAAGAAGACGGGTATCACTACAGTTGTCAATGAGTCTGGAGAGGAGATCGCTACCAGAGTACCTACTTCTTGGAGGGTCTGTGTGGACTACAGACAATTGAATGAGGCCACCAAGAAGGATCACTTCCCGCTACCCTTCATTGATCAGATTATCGAGCTGCTAGCCGGGAAAAGTCATTACTGCTTTCTTGACGGGTACTCTGGATACAATCAAGTGGCCATTGCGCCCGAAGACCAGGAGAAAACGACATTCACCTGTCCGTTTGGGACGTATGCTTTCAGACGGATGCCCTTTGGTCTATGTAACGCTCTGGCGACATTCCAAAGGTGCATGTTGTCCATCTTCTCGGACATGGTGGGTGACTGTTTAGAGGTCTTCATGGATGACTTCTCGGTCTATGGCGACGGGTTCGATGCTTGTCTTGACTGCCTAGACCGTGTGTTGAAGCGCTGCATTGAGGTCAATCTTGTCTTATCCTGGGAGAAGAGTCATTTCATGATGACTCAAGGGACGGTCCTTGGTCACATCGTCTCCAACAGGGGCATGGAGGTCGATCCGGCCAAGGTGGATATCATCAGAAAACTCAATCCACCGTCCAACTTGCGTCAGTTACGGTCTTTTCTGGGGCATGTCGGTTTCTGTCGACGATTCATTCAGGACTTCAGCCGAATTGCCCGACCGCTCACTGACTTGCTGACAAAAGACACCGAGTTTATTGTCAATGATAAGTGTCTTGCGTCCTTCGAGACTCTCAAAGAGATGGTTGTTTCAGCTCCTGTCCTTCAGCCACCCGATTGGTCTCTCCCATTCGAGATCATGACGGATGCTTCAGATTTTGCCGTTGGGGCTGTGCTTGGACAGAGGAGGGATGGATTACCTTTTGCCATTCACTACGCCAGCCGGACTTTGGATACCGCTCAGCGGAATTACACTGTGACTGAGAAAGAGATGCTGGCCCTAGTCTTCGCTCTTGATAAGTATCGATCGTATATTCTCGGATCTAGAGTGACAATCTACACTGATCACACCGCCATCCGGTACTTAATGGCCAAGAAGGATGCCAAAGCACGTCTGACCAGATGGATCCTTCTACTCCAGGAATTTGATATTGAGATTAAGGATAAGCCTGGAGTCAAGAATGTGGTGGCGGATCATCTCTCCAGATTGGAGAATCTTGAGGAATCTGAGCCCAGCGCACCTATCACAGAGACATTTCCAGATGAGGCGATCTTGGCGGTCACCTCACTCCCATGGTATGCTGACTTTGTAAACTATCTTGTAGCCAAGACAGTCCCTCAGGGTTGGCCCAGGCAGAAACTTGAGACCTTCCTAGCTAAGGCCAAGTTTTACCATTGGGAGAATCCCGTCCTTTATCATGAAGGAGGGGATAGTATCTGGAGGAGGTGCATTGCTCAAGAAGAGCAGCATAGCGTCCTCACATACTGCCACAAGCTTGAGGCAGGAGGACATCATTCTGGAAAAAGGACAGCACATAAGGTGCTTCAATCCGGCCTATGGTGGCCTACTCTCTTCAAGGATTCTGATGAGTTCGTGAAGAGATGTACTGACTGTCAGAAGATGGGAACCTGCGGACAGAGAGACATGATGCCCATGCAACCCATTCACTTCTGTGAGGTTTTTGATGCATGGGGGATTGATTTCATGGGCCCATTTCCTAAGAGCCAGGGATTCAAGCATATTTTGCTCGCTGTGGATTATGTCAGTCGATGGGTTGAGGCTATCCCCGCCCGAGCCGCAGATGCAAAAACTGTGTGCAAATTCTTGAGGAAAAATATCATTTCACGGTTCGGGGTACCTAGAGTCTTGATTTCAGACGGGGGGTCTCATTTCATCAATGACAAGGTTAGGGCCCTTGCAGACGAGTTCGGCATTGACCATCGGGTTGCCACTCCATATCACCCTCAGACTAATGGTCTTGCCGAAGTATCGAATCGGGAGATAAAAACTATCTTGCAGAAGGTTGTCCGCCCAGACCGAAAGGATTGGTCACAGCTTTTGTACTCGGTCTTGTGGGATTATCGGACTTCTTTCAAGAATCCATTGGAAACATCTCCCTTTCGACTTGTCTATGGCGAGCCGTGCCATTTGCTAGTGGAGATCAAGCACAAATCTTTTTGGGCAGTCACTGAGTTGCTGTTAGATCCCGAGAGTATAGGAGACCAGAGAAGAGCAGAATTGACAGCCCTGGAAGAATTGAGAGACACAGCCTTCTCCAACAGCCTACAGTACAAAGAGAAAGTGAAGACATGGCACGATTCGCATATCAGCCATAAACAGTTTGAGCCGGATCAGAGAGTATGGTTGTTTGATTCTAGGCTGAAATTATTCCCAGGGAAATTACAGAGCAAGTGGAAAGGTCCGTATGTGGTTAGGAAGGTACATGACAATGGCAGCATCGACATATCCGAACCGTCATCTTCCTCTACCTTCTGCGTCAATGGTCAACGCCTGAAACTATATCTGAATCATGACCCACCGACCATTGACGTTGCCCCCATTCTTCTGGTATGAGATGTGTCCTTTGACTCTCATCATCTGCATCTCATACATGGTGATCAATTCCATCTTCCGCTGTACAGATCCATCTGTTCATATCACTATTTCATCTGTTGATTTATTTTCTTCTTTTCTTCTTTTCTTCTTTTCCACTTCTAACTTCTTCATCTATCAAAAAGGTGTCGCCCTTGTAGACAGTTTTCCATACTTAGGACGTACTTTGTCCTAAGTATAGGGGGCGTGCACCCCGAGTATTTCCATTCTTTGATCCTCTCCATTGTCTCCTCTTCTTGCCTATACTTAGGGATATCTTACCCTAAGTATAGGGGGAGACAATCTGAGTACGATCTGTTCATTCCCACCCTTGACCCTCCCTGCTTTGTATACAGCCTGCTATACTTAGGATTATTTGATCCTAAGTATAGGGGGGACGATCAACTTCTCATTTGTTCATTCATTCCTTCATTTATTCATTTATTCTTTAGACTTGCCTATACTTAGTACGAGTTATGTCTTCTCTTTTCTCTCTGATCTATGAGGACATAACTCAAGCTAAGTATAGGGGGGTCGTATATACTTTAGCCATAACTCGTACTTTCGTATTTTATTAATAATATGGCTAACAATTCATTAAAATTCATTAAAATATTTAATAAAAAGGTGTTCTGTTCCTCAAATTCTTAGGTGTATTTACTGATTAATAAATCAGGTGAAAATGTTTTTTGCAAAATGTTTGAAAATAGTTTGAAAATCTTTGTGAACATTTATTGAAAACTAATTTGAAAATATTTTGTTACAATGTTTTCAACCTATGTAAATATGTGTGGATTGTAAAATTTATTTTCTTTGTGTGAAATAAAATGTTTTGAAAAATGATTTGCAAATGGTTGGAAAAATGGTTGCAAAAATATGTGAAAAATCTATATATACTGTTTGGAAAACCGATTGCAAAATGATTTTCAAATGTGTGTACATGTTTGTAAATGTTTGTAAAAACTATTTTGGACTATAGTTTTCAAAAAATTGTGTGAAAAAGCTCTTGTCAAATAAGTTTGAGGAATACAGACATCATACCAAAATCCACTACCTATATACAATGTATAAAATCGATCACTTGCCCTTGTAAATTCTTAAAATCCACTTCTTGTAAATATAAGAAGCATTCCGTGAACATAGTTTTCACCTAGTTTTTAGCCAAAAACTTTTTGTTTTCAAAAAATCCCAAAAACATTTGCAAAATTAAAATCCAAAAACATTGGGAAAAAATCTTTTTGAAAAATACAAAAAATGCATCTGCATACGCATGCATCATCTTTTCAAAAATCCATAAAAAGTCAAAAAAAATCTTGAAAATGGCATCACAAAAATACTTTCTGCATCCTGCATCGCATTTGCATAGCATTCGCATTTTTTTCGAATTGAGTTTGATAGTTGAACAAGTCTAAGTAAAATCCGGAGATTGGAGCTTGATTGGACCTTAAAATCTACCTAATAACAGGAACCTTATAGGAACTGGGTTTGAGGTACTTCAGGTCTAGTTGACTTAATTCTTTGAGGATCACGGGACTTGGTTCAATGGATTCTTGACTGCCTAAGTAGAGTATTTCGGAGCACACGCACGACTCTTGTTGATAATGACCTAACTTGGACACCTGCACCTTTCACATAGCTCTCCACGGATGAGGTGGTGAGGAGGCAGTTTCCTTTGGCTTGGGATAGCATATGAGGGTAGTACTTCTAGGCGGAACCTCTCTTCTTCTTCTAGTGAAGGAAGTGCGCCTCAACTTGGTCTAGTGGTGATGAAGGCTAAAGACAGAAGTCGTGGGTTGCAATAAAGCTTCAAAAGAGGGATAGTCTACTGGCTCAAGAGGAAATTTTCCTGTATATATGCTGCACCATGTAGATATGTTGTACAGATGCACTTGAAAAAAAATTGAAAAAAATTGCAAAAAGAACTCCAAAAAAAAAGTGGTGGGTCGGATTGAAAATTTAATAATCCCACCGGAGTGTATATAGTCCTATAAAGCAAAAGCTTATGGTATCCATGTTACATCTCATGAAGCTTGCAGCGGGAGACTTAGCTACATTGGTTGAGCACCCAAAAGTCTATACCTCTTATTCCCCCTCTTCTTGAGCCGGTTGCACTTGAACTTAGAAGGGAATACCCCGCTTCTCGAGGAAAGAGTTGCTAGACCGAGGCATTAGAGTTACCAGGTTGGGGGAGGTTGTTTCTTTGTTACTTCTGAGGTGGGGAGCTACATATCACTCACACTGTACGAGTCAGACTCATAGTCGTAAGAGTTTGCGTATGAGTTGAAGTATTTCCGACCTGGCTATTGAGGAGACTTGGACAGAGTTTTGGGATTCTCAAGGACTGTTGGATTTCAAATTTGATTCTCATTAAGGTTCCGACCGCACTAAAATTCCAAAGGTCCGACTTAAGCTCCAAACTTTGATTTTGTGAAGACAAGTTTGATAATTAAACTTAATCCAACTTTCTTCTTTTTCTTTTCTTTCTTTTTCTTTTACACTTATTGCATAAGTGTTTGCTAGGGACTAGCAAAGGTAAAGTATAGGGGGATGATGAATCCACATTTCATCATCTTTATTCTATCATTTTGGCACCAAAAACCCTAGCAAATGCCTGTAAATAACATTAAAATCATCATCTTAGCATCCATGCATGCGCATCTAAATAATGTATAAATTACTGTAATTAAAGCCAAAATTATAGAATAAAGAAAAGAAAAGAAAAAGAATAAAATATTGTAAATATTTTATGACCCGAAACCCCGAGATCTAGGCATTTTGATGAATAGGTCGACAAGGAATAAAGTAGGGGGAGATAAGGGCCAAAATACAATACAGATTCCTTTTTATTTTATTCATTCTTTATTCATTTTGGGACCTATTTTTGGTTCCACTTCTTATACATCAAATAAAGAAACTTTGTACATGAAATATGTAGATAATTAAATAAAGAAAAATACAAAATTTGATTTCACTGAAAAATAATGTACAGATAAAAAGTTATGGTCTGAATAAAAATCCAGAATCCTAACTTCCCAGACCCGTATATCACAAATGAAAACTCCAAATGCAGCATACTCACCTTTAATTGTATATAGAATAAAATAAGCTATTTAATGGCGGTGGTTTCGCATTTGGCGGAGCTACGGTTTGAAAGTTGAGTTTTGGACCTACATTGTATACTTGTACAGATTAAAATATTCAATTTATTATTTATTTATCATTTTTGTATTTTTATATTTTTTTAATCTGGTAAATATTACTTACAATAAATATGTATGTTAAAATTAGAATAAAAAATGCAAAGAAAATACAAAATAAAAATACTTGTATGTATAATACATAGCTATTATACCTGTACCTATACCTATCTAAAACATACTTCTATTTTATTAAATATACAAAACATATCATAAAAATAAAATAAAAATATATTTGTGTATATAAAAGTATTTTATAATTTTAGAAAATAATAAATAAAAATAATAGAATTAAAATACACAAAATAACAATAAAGTACTAAAGTGTATAGGTATTATACCTATAAGGGGTGTAAATATAAACCTACAAAAATATGCCTCATAAAAATAAATAAAAATCAAAATAAAATACTACATAGAATTTTAAGCATTTTTCATTTAATAACCAAAAATTAATTCGGCCATTTTTTATTTTTAAATGAATTAATAAGAATTTTTGGGTCTTTTCCCTGGTTGGTCCACGTGGACCAACCAGGTGCGACCGACTGTTGACCAGCGGGTCAACAGCCTGTCCTTGACCCCTAGGTCTGTGTTGGCCTCGTTTTCTCCCCGCTTTGGCAGATTTTTCGAGGCCGCGCCGTCCACCTTCTGCTGCCAATCTCTTCTGAGATCTTGTTCCTTGTAGACCCACCTACCTCGCCGACCTCCTAGATCTACCCAGATCTTCTCCTCTCGCCCGTTACTCCTCCTCGAAGTCCGCTGCCTCGCCACTCTTCAAATACAAACCCATCACTTCCTTCCTCGGGTTGAACCGCAAATTCCCAGATTTCTTCCCCCCTTGGTCGTGTTCGAGACGCCTGGAGGTGACAGCTCCGAGCTCCGAGCTTCAAGGCGGCGGAATACCCCAGATCTGAGCGTGTTCCACACCTCCGGCGAAGATCCACCGTCGAGGTATTCACCCTATGGCCCCTGGCCATCGAGGCCGTTTTTGTTTCTCTTTATCCCCTTCTCGTTCCTGTTAACCTTAGGATCATTTCGCCCTTAATTCCTCATCAAATCATCAATCAAATCGCTTCATCGATCACCTCGCCGGAGCGCAACTCCGGCGAGTCCCCTTCTCGCCTGTCATCCCCCTTCGAGAGCCACCTGAGGTCGAGGCATTTTGCCCTCGACCTCCGTAACCTTTTTTTTGCGCAGGTACTGGAGCACACCGAAGAATCTGGAGCGCTTTTGGGTCTCGCCGGAGTACCTGGAGCTCCGCAACTTCCTCCTCGCCGTGGAAGAGCTCCGCCGTACTCCGCGCCATTCCGTTGCTTCCAGACGATAGCCGACACCTGCCGGAGCCTCCTCGACCATTTTGCGAGCCCAAACGCCGCCGGAGCCGGACGGAGGAGCTCGAGGAACTTCGCCCAGTCGGAGCTCCTCCGCGTTCTTCCACCTGCCTCCCCAGCTGTTGGATCTTGGAGCGCGCCCAGATAGCACAGGAGCCGTCGGATCTCCCCACGCTTCGACCGTAGATCGTCCTTGGAGATCTGATCTCAGCCGCACATCCACGAGGCGTCATCGGCCGTCCACAACGCGCCACGTGTTTAAGTGGCATCTCATCCGCCGTTGGATCGGGCGTCGAGGGTATTTTGCATCTTAAACCCTCGCACATTTGGTATTTATAGTTTAGTCTTGAAACCTTCATCTGCAGTATAGTATTTTTGTAATATTTGCAATTAGAACCCCGTAGTTTCCTTATTTGCATATAGGTCCCCTGCAACGTCACCTTACGTGACCAGTTCACGTGAGGTGTGGGCATTTTGCAAGGGTACCCTCGGCATTTGGTGTATTTTGTTTTAGTACCAAAAATTTCATATCACGCGTTATATTTTTGGAAACATTGCAATTAAGCCCCCAGCTTTTGTGGAAATTAAATTGTAGTCCTCGCCAGGCGCGTGCAAGTCACGCGCCCTGGTAGGAAAATTGCTAGGACACCCAGGCGAGTTTTGTAACTGACTTTTGGTGCTATGAAGTGAATATTCAGTTCAAACTTTTGTGTAAATTTTCATATCTGCCGCTGGATGTTTGAGAAATTGCATGTATACCCCTGCCAGCCCCTTAATTTGTGCTTGCTTTATCTATTTATTTAAGGGCTCATTTTAACCCAAAAAATTCTCAAATTTTGAACTTAAGCTCCTGTGCACTTGTTCTTCCACGCCATAATTTTAGTTTTTGATTTTACCTTATTTTCCTATTTATTAAAAATCAAAAACATCCATTCTGTGCACTGTCTAGTTTATAAAATCCCTAAAAAATATAAAAATGTTTTGAAAAATTCCAAAAATTCCCTAGTGTTTATTTTACCATATTTTAGTGTCAGTCCAAAAACCACTAAAAATCTCAAGAGAAAAACCCTAAAAATTTATAAGCACTCAGAAACTTCAAAAAATATATAAAATTGTAGAAAATTCCAAAAATAGTAAACTCAAGTCCTGTAGTCTCCTGTTTTTATTATCTTTATTTAAAAAAATAGTGTGAAAATATTTTGTGGTTGATTGTTATTTTTAATTCTCATTTTATCTCCAGCCAGTACCTTTTGCACTGTTTTGGTTTATTTTGCTACTTAAAAACACCAAAAATACCTTGAAAAATACCCAAAAATCACAAAAATAGTAGAAAACCATAAAAATACCAAAAACCTTTTATTTCTGAATTTTTGGTCATTTTTGCACATTTTTATAAATACTTTATCTTGTCTTTTATTACTTTGCTTATATTTTCCAATATTGAAAAAAAATATAAAATACAAAATATAAAAATCAGAAAATCAAAAATCAAAATACAAAATTAAAAATAAAAAAATATAAAATTTTAAAAATTAAAAACCCACAAAAACATCTTCGCTTGCTTGCTTAGTGTAGACACTTCACATTCACTCACGCACATTTGTCTGAACTACCCTGTTTGCTCCCTATGTTCGAACTCTCTGCATACTTGTCAGTATACATCGTTTGTGCAGAGTTAAAAATAAATTTTAACTTCACATTATTTCTAATTATTGATCTTTAGTGTGGGTTAATTGTTGATTAATTTCAGAGTTGATTGGTCGACACTTCGACTGTGTTCCCGCCTTGTGTGGAACACAAGACCGATCGATTTTTGAGATTATCATTGGGCCTCCATGACCTTCACTAACTCATTCTTCTTCTTCTCCTGCTCCTCCTTGGGGCTTTTCTCCTCCTCTCCTCAAGTCATTAAGCTTATCCTGGAAGGCGACCTTGGCCAATGCCTGGTAGGTGAGCTGCTACCGTACCGTCTAGATGGAGGCGAGGAGCTGGGCATTCACGTCATTCTAGTCTGGTTGTCCCTGTTCTGGCTGTGGCCGCGACAGGTGTTGCAATCTCTCCCCTTTTCCTTCGGGATCCATCTCTCTATCTGTTTCTGACTCTGAATCTGAGAGAATTTCTTTCTCTAGATCGAGATCGTGATCTACACGTGGAATGATGTCTTGATTAGTCTTAATTGAAGCACCGGCTATAATGAATCAGTCTGTGTTAAGGTCAACTCAAAATTTCATTAAGGATGACAAAGTGTAAGGAGTAAAATCAATTTCCATCCAAAATGGGTAGATTTCAGGATAAGAGTAATCCTGGTTTATTATAGAAGATGGGGAGTTTGGAGATTGGTTCATGAAGTCTGAACCGAGTTCTTAAGAATCACCTCGAATTCTTGGAGGTGATGAGCATATGGAATCGATGTTGGTGTCGACAGGGTCCCGACTAAGCCATCCATGTGTCACCATCTCATAGGTCAAAAGGAGATCAATAATGAAAGAATGATATAGAGGTCAAACAACGAATAAAGGAAGTGTAAAACAGTAGAAGGCTCTAAATGAGCAGGGGGTCAAATGAAGAACAATAGATGGAAATGAACAAGGCACAAAATGTGCGGGACTTGTTCTTTGATCCTTAATCTTATTCAACAAAAACAAAACAAGGATGAATTCACCCACTCAACACATGTGAAGCCGTAAAAGTTCAGCTATTTTTATCTTTTCAATTTTATTGTTATTTTCAGGTAATCTTATAACAAGTCCTTAACTAAGCTAACACTATGGGAGCGTGTGATCTGCTAGGCAAGTACCACGTACTTCTTCTACCTCCTTTGTAATCTGCGCATTGAAAGGTCATTGATCTCATGTTGGGTAACTACTTAGCCAAAAAAATAGAGAGGAGAAACTTATAGGCAAAACTAATACTTCGGACCTCGCTCGCAATGAAATCACCTGTGAACATGCAAGGACCTACTCAAACACAAACCGATGAGACAGACACACGAATGAGGATGTGGCCTAAGCTCAGTACTTCAGACCATGTCGGATGCTCCACACTAAGCGGGAACACAGTGCTCGATGAGGTCCTACTCGATCACGTACGATAGAAGAGCTAATGCTTCACCAACCCAGGTGATAATCAAGGTGCCACAGATCGGGATTTGGGCTCTTATCCTTAGCATGTCGTGCCTCACTCTGCCTGTAATGTACTTGAAAATAATGTGGCCTTTGAACCCCAAACAATGAATGGTTCGTTACGAATATTAATTACGGAGCATTCCCTTTTTTAATTTTTGTAGTTTTCATTTTTTGAGTATTTTTCAGAGCAAGCCACCTATCGATTTTTTTGTATTTCTCCTTTATGTCCTAAACAATAGAAACACATGGGAGAGGATGGAAAATCCGTGCAATTCGTCACTAAGTTAGAACTTACCTCAACGACTAATGATACATGCAAAGTTAGAATTACTTACAATACTTCCCAGATCTCTCCATACGGGATGCAAGGCAGAATTGAAATATTTACACGATATGGTGATATGCAAATGCAATAAAACATCCTAAACAATAGATGCTATTATCAGGAAAAACCACATGCTAATTATTCAGAAGTGAGATCCAAAAGTCCGATCTCTGAAGTGCATCGTTGTCCGCCTCAACGGATCCTACAAGCGCTACATAGCACTTCTCTAGGCGCTCGATCTCAAGTCCAAATAACCAACAATTAATTTTTACCAAGTCCAAGTGTTTATCACTACAAGTGCATGCAATATTATTAGGGCTTTGGACCTAACTACCGAGTCAATCAATTCTAATGTCTAAGGGCTCTCTCACATAAAACAAATATAAACAAAGGCAGAAATCTGAAAATGAGTGAAATAAAATAAAGGTTATAAAACATGAAAAACCACGACGAGGCCCCCAGGTGAAAAGACATCCAAGCACTGGACCTCGCTAAGTGTGGCTTTGTCTAAATTAAATACAATTAATTATTGTAAAAATAAATTTCTCTCGTCAGAAAAATTGAAAAATAAGTCTAGGTTGCTCTCCCCCTCCTTCCCTTCTCTCATGCTTTCTCCTGGTCATCTCACAAAGAGAAGACCGACCTTCGCTCGTCTCGGGTGTGCCTACCCCTTAGGACATAGTCATCGCCAAGCTGTCCCTCGCAAGAAAGATAAACAAGAAATATGGATTAGAATAGTCAAATAATTATCAAAATAAATTAACTAGAGAATAAAGACAAAATAATATGCAACTACGTATATACAAAAATGTACTACAATCCGCTGCTCCTAGAAACGACGCCATTTGAAAGGACCACCTGAAATAGAGGAGAGAGTTTACGATCTACACAAGACGAGAGCAAAGTCGCTGAACTGACCTCTCACAAAGCCTAAGTGACCATGTCAACGATCAGCCCACACTAAATTTCTATCAATGAATAAGCAGGTTGAATCAAAATTTGTTATAAACCCTACTAATAAATATGTATAATGACACATAGAGTAGGGTGTCGAATACAAGAAGAACGACGATGTAGCACTTAATATTATATGTAAATAAATATTATATGTATAAATGTATATATGTATGCATACAAATACACAAGGAATAAGGGTTTATTTAATAAGAAATAGTATGCATTTTATTTATTATTTTTAATTATAAATTTAATATTATATATGTATATTTTTAATGGGATTTTTACCCGGCAAACCCTGGAATCTTTTGCAATTACCGCTACGACCCTCAAAACATCGATATTCCTCTCACGACCCCTTAAACTTGTGCTGTTTTACCTTACGAACCCTCCGTCTGTGTGTCGTCTCCTTCGTAACCTAACCAGAGTCTATATAGTAACCCTTGTACGACACAATCGCTAGGGATGTGCCACGTGGCCTGGGTTTAGGGTTTTGGCGGGAAGCTCGGATAAAGAGGGACACGACGCTTCGTCCCCTCCAATTCCACCTCGCGACCATCGATCCCCTCCTTCCTTCTCACCCCGTCGACCTCTCCTCTGCTTGCTCGACGACCTCGACGTCTCCCACCCCTTCCTTTTGCACACCATCGCGTTGGTGGCCACAGAATCTCTTCTTCATCGATCCACCGAATCAAGGTCCTTCCGCTTTAGGGTTTCATTAGTGCACGGAGATGATGTTGAACGGGATAGGGTTCTAACTCTTGGTTGCCTTTTTGTTGGTATCGAACATGCAGGTGTTGACAATGGGTTGGTTCGGTGGACATGAAGGGATCCTCACCATCTGCGTTAGACATGGAGGGTACTTCAAATGGACGCAAGGAATGAAGGGAGAAAAGTACTTGCTTGGAAGTGAACAGAGGATCGGGATCGATCCAGACACTACCTCTTGGTTTGATCTTATGGAGGCAATCTCTGAGGTGGTACCTTGGGAGCCAAGGTGTGCAATCACTTTGAAATATAAGATAGCTCACATTAGAGGGAGAAAGTTTGCCGAGATCAAGAACGAGAAAGACATGATGGAAATTTTCAATGCACACAATGATGGAACCGAGATCGAGCTTGTAGTGGAAATGACTGACGTAGAGGCTCCGAGTTACATCCAAGCCAAGGAGTTTCTCAGCAAGAAGAATGCAGATCTGATGGTTGGTCCCGTATCAGGTGCGGAGAACCCCAGAGGCTCTGTGGATCCCGTACCGCATGGGGAGAACGCCCAAGGCACCATGGAGCCACAACCCCAGGATGTGGATAATGGAGGTGTTGGAGCCTCTAAGATGACATTGTCATTTACATATGAGCAGTTGGACTGGAACATGGACGAGGAAGGAGCCGCGGACAAGGTTTGGAAATGGCTTAATACTGAAGTAGGGACCTCTAATGGGATGACAAGGGAGAATGTCGATGACAGTGGAACTGAGGCAGCACCTTTGGGTGCTCATGGGACAGAGTCTGCTCTTATGGGTGATAGTGGAGCGAAGGTCGCACCTTTAGGTGCTCCAGGGACTGAAGGTGCACATGTGGAGGCTCATGGGACAGAGGCAGATGTGGGTGCTCCAGGGTCAGAAGGAGCACCTCTGGAGGCTCATGGGACAGAGGCAGCTGTGGGTGCTACCGAGAAAGAAGATGCACCTGTGGAGGCCATTGGGACAGAGGCAGCTGTGGGTGCTACTGAGAAAGAAGGTGCACCTCTAGAGGGTGGAATTTCTCTTGGAGAAGAAACTCATACCCGCATCAAGCGCACAAGAGCGTGTGGAGGTAGAAAGACACCTATTCAGTCCCCATTCAACCGAAGACGCACAAGATCAGGGGTAGTACAGAGGCCCAATGAGAAGTACCAACCAGACCCCAATTCTGATTCATCTGATTCCATTTTCAGTGTTCTTGACGCTGATGTGGAGGATAGTGATGAATCAGATGAATTTGATGGCCTTGTATCCGAGAATAGCTATCATCGTCTTCTCGATTCAGATGTGGATAATGTGAGTGACTACGAGGGTCCTGATGCCAATGTCGATTTGGATGCGCCATCCTTTGAAGTAGGGGCTGAATTTGAAAGCCAAGAAGCATTCCGATCAGCCCTTGCATCTCACTGCATCAACAAGGAGTTTGCCGCCAATTTCATCGAAAGTGAAAGCACCATAGTCACAACAACGTGCAGGGAGGAGGGATGTCCTTGGAGAATACACGCCTCCTTGATTCGAAACAACAACAGGTTCAAAGGTGAGAACTTTGGTGGCCGACCACAGTTGCACTTCGAACAATCTTGCTGGAAACACAATGGCTGGAAAACACTGGGTATCACACCAAATTTCAAATTGGGTGATGCAGAACCCCTCAATCACAGTGAAGCAACTTTCTGATAGGATCTTTGAAGCGTACAACCTGCGACTGCCATATATGACCATCTATAAGGAAAGAGGATGACATCAGATGCATTATTTGGGAGTGTTGAGGAGTCATATGCAAAGATCCGCTCCCTTGTTGCAGAGTTGAAGCGGCGTAATCTAACCAGTGTCATCCATTACTTCTTGGAGGAAGATGACTCCTTCCTTAGATGTTTCATCTCATTCAAAGCTAATAGGGATGGCTACATGTTTGGATGTAGACCTTTCCTGGGGTTGGATGGATGTCACTTAAAGGGGAAGTACTTAGGCACATTATTGTCTGCTACTGCACTAGATGCATCAAATGGGCTCTTCCCTGTTGCATTCGCGGTCGTTGAGAACGAGTCCAGCATAACGTGGCACTGGTTCTTGCAGCATTTGGACGAGGCCATCCAATGCGGCGAAGGAGATGGTCTAACAATTATCTCAGATGGTCAGATTGGACTGGAGGCTGCAGTGAAAGAAAGATTTCCATGTGCTGAGCATAGAGCGTGTATGCGACATGTCTACAAGAACTTCAAGATGAAGTTCCCAGGTTCTGATTTGGAACATATATTATGGTCAGCAGCTCGAGCTTTTGAGTCAAAGCAATTTCTCCATTGGATGAAAGAACTTCAGAAAGCCAATCCAAGAGCTTTTGACTACATGATGGGAATTAACCTCAAGTGGTCGAGATCCCAATTCTCCACAGCAACACATTGCCACTACATCACCAACAACCTAAGCGAGTCTTTCAATTCATGGATTAGTGATGCCCGTCATCTACCAATATGTGATCTAATAGATTGGATTAGACAAAAGATGATGACAACTATCGAAGAGCGGAGAACGAAATGTTCAAAAATGCGTGGAGTGATGGTTTTTACCGCACTGGATTACATGAGGACCTCCACCAAGAATCTACAGGGGTTCATCATAAGAAGGTCAAGCAAGAGCAACATAGAGGTGGAATGTCCCAGCGGTCGGAATGTATGTGATCTTGCTGCAAAACAATGCACATGTAGGCGATGGCAGGTCACCGGCATGCCGTGCACACATGCTTGTACAGCCATCTCAAGTTTGCGCAATGTAAATTAGGATGAGTACTTATCAAATTGCTATAGCATATCACATTATCGACGAAACTATGCAGAGTCAATCGCACCTTTGCCTGACAAGTCCTGTTGGACACCAATCAAATTAGCCTACAAAGTATTGCCGCCACACTCCATGAGGCCTCCAGGAAGGCCAAAGAAGAACCACATAAGAGCGAGGGACGAGGAGAAAAAAACCCAACACAAATGCACGAGTTGTGGTTCTTTTGGCCACCATAAAAACACTTGCAAAAATCCAATAAATCCACGACACATGGCTGTTGACAATGAGCCACATGGAAGCCAAGTGCGGGCATCCATGGAGGATCTAACTGAGAGAATCGGTACTCAACAGTCTACTACATTGGGAGCTAGAAGGTATGCCAGAATCTTTACTCATCGCTCTTGTAATTTTGGCGAACTTTTTATAGATTGATTGCTCCTTGCATTGGAGTGGCTATTAGGGCAAAATCCTTTCATAGGGCCACCAAGGATAAAAGAGACGCTGGTCCAAGCAACGCAAAGAGGGGTCGCCCAAAGAAAGCGGCTCGAATTGGTAAATTCCATAACATTTAGAATTTTGATCTTGGAATTCCTTGAGAACAATTTACAAATTTCAGGTGTTCAAGATCAATGATTAGCCACAGTGAAGTTGGAGTTCCACCACATACATTTGCAGGTCTGAATGCATGCCAAATTTTAAGATGTTAATTTCTTTTAAACGAGTGTGCAGATGATGGGATCTTTTTACTTCCATGTAGGTGTATCGATAGGGAACAACTATTTTTGAGGAATAATTTGGATGAAGCATGCTGAAGCTGCTCGAATCTACTTCTTCATCAAGACTGTCTTTTTTTGTTTTACTTGCTGTGTATTTTGTGGGGTTTTTGTGATCATTATGTAACATAAACAATATCTTAGAGTTACTTATGGTCTAGACTAGAGGAACATGGACTTATTCTGTTGATGACGGTCTTTTAATGAATGAGTGGATATTCACGACATTTCTGTTTGGATTGCATTGCAGGCCGGACTTCTCTTGAGATTTTGCAGGCCAAATGCATGAACAAGGACACTACAGAAGTGTTGACATTGACATCGACCAACACTAAGAAAGAATGGAGCAAGAATGGAGCATACACACAGGGACACTAGACTCCCATTGAGGTAATACAAATAATTCTTCCCAATACATTCTAGAAAAGTTTACTTGCGAGGAATACAAGTGCACAAGCTGACAGGACCTTGACATGAAAATATATGTTCTTGATTTGGACTCTTATATTTGCAAGTTCGCAATTCATCTCCTTCAACTCTTCGGTCAGCTTTCCTAACTCTTGCAATAGTCGTAACACCATTTTCTTTTCTTCTTGTGAGGTCTCATCATTGGGCGTGTCGTCATCAACTCAACCAAAAAAATCGCAGCTCCGATCAGGACATGTGTAGAATTTCCTCCCCTTGCTCCATGGTCTTGACGACGTTTTCATCGCAGCAAGGTTTCGACATTCACATCGAACACGATCATTGCCGGAGATGCTGGAGGAGAAGAGCTGCTCCATCTCATAACCTACAAATAGTGTCAAAAATGTATTTTTGTAATGTAAACATTCGTGTAATAATTGTAGACAAACACATACTTTTAACCAGAAATAAATTTTTTTCAAGGTGAACCTATACAGTTCTTACCTCCTGGCCGAGTAGCAAAAGAAGATGATTTTGTGATGTCTCCAGCTCCGAGCATAACGTGAAGCAACTCTTGCAATATGGCCTTTAAATAAGTTGGTTGCAGCTTGGAAATAGCTGTTGGAATTGGTGGGGGAAAGTTAGGACATGCCCCTCAAACCGTCCACAAATGAGGGGTAAAATAGGATCTTCACTCCTGTCATAACGGTCGTTAGTGCAATAAGAGACGGATGTAAACCCGAGGGTCTGTCCGTTAAGGGTTAGCAAGTTTAAGGGGTCGTGAGAGGAATATCGATGTTTTGAGGGTCGTCACGGTAATTGCAAAAGATTACAGGGTCTGCCATGTAAAAATCCCATTTTTAATTTTAATATAATTATAAAACACTTATAATAATAAATATTATTATAGCTTATATCTTAGTATTTATAGATATATAATACTCTATAGGGTAATTGATTTATAAATAAAAATAGTCAAAGTGGAAAAATAAAATTTTCTGGGGTTTTAAATAAATTTTATTGTTTTTATCATTTTTAGGATTTTTTACTAATTTTATGGATTTTTTACAGTAAAAAGTATCCCTAATCAGAGATTAATTAAATAAGCCAAATTGAAATGGAAATTAAAAATATAAAATAATATTCAAAATTTTCCAAATCAATTTTAGTAGATAAATAATTATTTAAAGAAAATTATAAAAAAGGAAATAATATTTTTAGAGTTTTTTAAGATTTTTTAGATTTTTACAATAGATTTTGGATTATTTATTTTTTTGAGTTTTCTTTTCTATTTTAGTGATTTTTGGTCTGAATTTCAAAATACTTAATAAACAAAATATACTATGTTGGGAATTTTTCAAAATATTTTTATTTTATAAATTTTAATTCAGGCAGGGAATATCCGAGCCCTTTTTTATTTTTATAAAAATAGGAAAAGTTTCTAAAATGCAAAAATAAAAATGTGGCGTGAAAGTGTGAGCAATCAGGAGCTCAACCCTATTTTTCTGGAATTTTTAAAGCACTGATGCTATTTTTTTTATAAAGAAATATACACAAAAATCCTTAAACTTGTAGGGGAATTTTTGCAACTGAAATAATGACATGTGGCAAAGTGCAGATAAACCCAAATTTTACAAATAATGTCCAAACTTATTATATTAAATAATAATTAAAATAACTCACAGGGGTATACATGCAATATATACAACAATACATGTGATACTGCGCGTGATCTTGATAGGGACTAATATGTAATATTAGAAATGTTTAGGACTACATATGCAAATTGTCCACAAATTTTAAGTTGCATAAAATATTTATGAGGCTATTTACAAGTTACAAAAAAAGCAGAGGGAGGACTTTGAAAATATACCACTTAATGCTTAGGATCCGGCGGTTGTCACTCTGCCACGTGGGTCATCTTATGGTTCTGGATGGTTTTGTTTCGATTTATCTACGATGACCCACATTAGAACTGGTAGAGGGCCTCAATCCAACTGCACCTAGAGTTCTTCCAAGAACACAAAAAACATAGCGGCAAGCAAGAGACTCAATCTTCGATTTCTCCTTCGTGGAAGGTCCAAACATTGTGCTGATGTGTGCCTTCATTCCTAATGATACTCCACTCCTGCACGTGCCCTTCGAGAGCTTCCAGATCCCCTCAATCGAGATCGAGGAGTACATGCTTCATTGTATGCCTTGGAGGTATATTAGATGTTGATTCACATCTCCCAGGGGTCTTCAAGGGTCCACGACCTGCTTAGACAATTCTACATCTCATGATGAGTCTCCTCGACATGGTTTGAAGTTGGCATGCAAAAGTGAGAAAGATGGTTTGGGTTCCGACGAATGGTGAGAGAGGAACCCTATTCCTATGATCCTTGCAAGATCAAAAGAGGGAAATGAGTACAGGAGACGGAGAACATGATTAGGGAAGAGATGAGCATGATAGTGAGGTCGGAGGGGTTCTGATTTTTAGTGAAAATGGCCTGGAGCGGAACTTTGGGTTTACACCTAAATCAAATTAAAATCTATCTTAAATATAGAAATGGAAATCTAACTATGAATTTAAAATATATGATTAAGATTACCTATGAAACAACATAAGACTGGTGCTCGATCGGTCTGACGGACCGAAAGCTGGACCTCAACTACGACTCGCTGGAGGCGAGTGGATGCACCTCCTCCTTCGCTCTCCTCACTGCAGCTCGACTACAACCGCCGGTTGTTTATGAATCTCCATTTCATCACCTTTATTCTATCATTTTAGCGTTAAAAATCCTCGTTGATGCATGTAATTAGCATAAGTTTGTACATATTAACATTCATTATTTATTCCAATTATTATATATAAAATACTGTTTTAATGCCAAAATTATAGAATAAAGGAAAGAAAAGAAAAAGAATAAAATGCCAAAGGTATTTGATGACCCTAAACCCAAGACCAAGCCAAGAATTGATTTGATCGATAAGGAATTATGCGGGGGGAGATAAGGGCCAGATACAAAATAAAAACCCTATTCTTTTATTCATCAATAATCATTTTGGGACCTATTTTATTCTATATCATTTATTCATCGAATCAATAAACTTTGTATAATACATAAAAAATACAAAATTGATTTTACATAAAAATAATGTAAAATGTACATATTATACTCAAAATAAGAATCCAAAATCTCAACTTCCTAGACCCTTATCTCCTAAATAAAAACTCAAAAAGTATTAAAATCACTTTAAATATATATAACTTTTAATAAGCTATTTAATGAAAGTGATTAGATATTTTTTGGAGTTAAAATATGAAAGTTAGATTTTGGACCCCTATTGTATAGTATACCTGATTAAAATATTCATTCTATTTATTCTTTATTATTATTACAATTTCATACTTTTACAATTTTGTAAATATTATTTATAATACGCGCACATATTAAAAATATGATAAAACCACAAAGAGAAGAATGGAATAAAGTAAGGATATCAAATATATAGATGACTTATCTATTCTTATACATGTATACAAATAACAGTGAAATTCATTCTCTATTAAAATATAAAGATAAAATAAAACCTAAGAAAATACTCTAAAATAAATAATTTAGCTGAACACATAGATGAAACACATGTATTTATACCTGTAAAATATCTATCCCTACTTATTTAAGTATACATAAAAGATCAGAAAAATACAATAAAAATATATTTATGTACATAAAAATATGTTATACACATATAAAATAATATGATAAAATAACAAAATCAAAATAAAAAATAAAAAAATATAAACATGGATGAATAAACTTATAAATAAGACCTTAAAAATTAACTTGTAATAAATAAACCCAAAAAATAAATTTAAATCATAATAAAATGCTACATAAAATAATAACCATTTTTTTATTTTATACCCAAAAATTAATAAAACCATTTACTATATTTAATTTATTATTTTCGAATAATGAGGACTATTTTTCCTATAGTGTCCCTCGTGGACCAATCAAGCCGCAGGGAAAGTTGACCCCGGTCAACTTCCTGTCTTCTCTCTGACTTGTGCTAGACGTCTCAAGCCCGCCATCTTCTCCGCCTTCTACCGATTGATTTGGACCTCCTTTCACCTCGAGTCCTTCATGGATTCAGTTCCCATCGTGTCTGTAACCCACACACACTCATTAGATTTGCTCGATTTGCATCGAACCATTCAATAATCCCACTCGAAAATCACCCAAAACTATGTGTATAAATAAAACCCCAGACCGAGTCTTCCATTTTTGATCCATCTTGGAACCCCCAATCGTGCCCTTGCATGAGCGTGTGAAGGCCAGGTGATAGTTGCACCTTCCTTGTGCCTAGGGTGTGTCGGAGCGAGGAGGAGAGGCGATCCATGGTGACCTCCGACCGCACTGCACCCTACCGACATAGCATGTATAAGAGCTGCGTTCTTTTCATTTCCTTAAGTAGTTTTCTTTCATGCCTTTCATTTCTTACAATTTAATTATTATTTTAATGATCGTGTTAGTGTAAAATAGGATAATCCCCTCGCCGGAGCTCTAGAGCTCCGACCATATGTTATTCGTGAAACCGACTTGTTCTGAACCTATTGACCCCATCACTACTTTCCTCTTCATATTCTCCATTGAAATGGCCATCCAAGTCAACCTGATCATTACCAGATTAGCGAATCCGAGCTCCCACTCCATCGTTTGTCGGAGCTCTTCCATTCCACCTTCACCCCCATGCATCCCAGCTTCATTAAAGGATGGAGCGACTAGCCTCGGGCCATTGGACCTTTTCGTACAGGTGTTATGGCCAAAGGGCCCCTCCTGGGACGAAATCCCACTCGGATGAGGATCCCTACGCTCGTCTGGGACGACCGAGCTCCAAAACCCCCAACACGGGTCCCAGACCATTCTGAGAGAATCACTCACTGTAGAGGACCTCCCCGAAGGAAGAAGAGGATCGTCAGATGGTGGAGATATCATCGATCGAAGTCAAGGAAGCACGTTATTCTTCCCTATTATTCGAAGAGAGCAGCAGCCGTCCGATTTGGGGAGGAGTCCCAGATCACTTTCCAGCCATTGGATCTCGCAAGTTTCAACCGTCAGATCTTATTGCAAGATCTAATCTTGCGCGTCCATAGCCGGAACGTCATCACCGAGGAGGAACCACCACATGGTTAAGTGGAGAGATCCATACAATCGGCTCGTGCACGTATAGGGGTAAATTGAGAACTTAAACCCTCATTTTTTGTATTTATTTATTGGTCCTATAAATAAAATAGATAGCTTAAATAAATGTGGCCATTTTGCCTGGAGATCCTTGGTGTTTATTGATATTACACATAAGTCCAGTCCAACTCAACTCACGTGTAATCCCACATGAGATGGGCAAATTGCATGTATAACCCTAGTGGTTTTGTATTTCAATTTTAATCCATTAAATGTGAATATTAGTTGTATATTTTGGCACATTTGAAGATAAACCCCTGATATATATATATTTTAATTACAAATATGCCCTTCCCGGTTCATGTATTTTTGGTGTTTGAATTTAATTTATTAAAAATAGAACTCGTGCTCTAAAAATTATGCAAAAATAGGGTTATATGCCTGCTAGCATGTATTTCAATGCTTTTTTTTATTTTAACATTTTAGCATTTTAACTATTTATGGATATTAAAAAGAGCACATTTTTATCCTTGTTTAGCTTAGAAAATACCAAAAATAGAAAATTATTTTCAAAAAATTCCCCAAAAAACATGTTGTCTACTTTAATATGTTTTCATCCCAGACAAAATATCCCTAAAAATAAAAAAAATTAAAAATTAAAAAGCTCTAAAATCCAAAAAATATTAAAAATCACTAAAAATTCTAAAAACATTTTTTTATTGTATAATTTTCTTTGTTGCAATATTTATTTATTTAAATTAATTTGGAAAATTTTGGAAATTATTTGTTATTTTAAATTTCCAAATTAATCCGTTCTATTTATTTAGTCCCTAGTTTGGGATATCTTTGAGTTTAAAAATTCATAAAAATTAGCAAAAATACTAAAACTCGAAAAATAATAAAAAGATATTTAAAACTAAAAAACATTTTATTCTATAGTTTTTATTTATTTTTAGTTGTATTTATTTTTATATGGGTCTATATTATATATATAACCTTATATACTCCTATATCCTGTACTTAATTAAAATAGAATATATATATGTGTGTGTGTGTGAAAGGGATATATTATTATTATTATTATTATAAATATATATATATATATATATGTATATATTATATATAAATATCTATGTACATGAAAATGTGTGAACACTTTATAGGTGATCTTCACCTATGTGTATATATTTGTACATATGTATTAATCTAATATATATTTTATACTGATATATTCATTATTTCATTATATATATAACCCACAAAATGAATAAAGACACACATGTACATAATTACATTGATTATAAATAATCATAGGCTACCTAACTTGCTCTATGTGGATCGACCTCTACATGCTTGCATGCTATACATTGTGTTGCAGAGAATAATAATTATTAACTCACATTCTTGCTATTTATTGATTGATTTATATTGTGGACTAACCGTTGATTGACTTGGGTTTCTTGAGTTGTCAATGCATTGGTTGTGGTCTTAACTTGTGAGATCATGCAATTGTCGGGAGATCCTCTTCATCAAATGGCACCGTTGCTAGATAGCATGTGTGTAGCCTATTTTGTATCCTATTGTGTACATTTATTTATTCAATTATTAATTCATTTCTTTATGCATATTTATTAATTCATTCATTAATTGTACATAACTCATTTTTATACATTTATTTTGATTATTAGATTATATGCACTAATATGCCTCTCTTGTTGTATTTGTTGTGAGGGACCACTATGTGAGGATGGCTTCTTAGGGGGCTGATGCAGCTAAGCTTGGTGGAGATTGGTCTTCAGGCTTTGACCAATTGGAGAGGCAACAAATATGGAAATGAGAGGCTACTTAGCATTGATTTGGATTAGATTTATTTATTGATGAGAGAGGGAGATTTATTCATTCATTTGTAATAATTAAAGACTTGGACACTACTCTACACAACAAGGTCCAGTGCCTGGGTGTCTGTTTACTTAGGGGCCCCGTCGTAGTTTTCTCATATTTTCCATGACTTCTTTTATTTTGTTTCCCAATACTTTGAGTTTTTCACCTTCTTTTTATTTGTTTTGTGTGCTTGATCCCGTAGCTTGTAGGTTGCTTGAATCGGTAACTAGGTACGCATCTCTAATAAGAATTGCATGCTCCTATGGTCTCTTATGATTGGATCTAGTCAAATAAATAAATGTTGATTATTTAGACTTGAGATTGTGTACCGAGAGAAGTCACATACAACGCTTGCAGGACCCGTTGTGGCGGCCACCGAGTGGAATAGAAGACCAGACTTTTGGTCTCTCTTCTAAATAATTAATATATGATTCTTCACGTTTAATAGCATTTACTATTTAGGACGATTTTGTCGAATGCACACTATCTATAGATAGGTTTAAAAATTCTATTTTGTATACAACATGGAGTGAGTTGGGAAGCACTGTAAGTACTCTAACTCTGCATGCATCATTAGATTCAATGGTGATATTTCCATCATCGAATCAACTTGCACAGTTTTTGCGCTATCTCCCTCTGATTTTGAGCATCTAGGACTTTAAAGAAAAATATACAAAATTATTAGGCCTTGTATGCAAAATATCCAAAAAGAGAAAACCCACAAAAAATAAAACATGGGAATCGCTAAATAAACTTTGACCTTAATCAAAATCTGTAATGGACTATCATTGCCTTGGGTTCATAAAGCACTCATTGTTTTCATGCACCTTAGGAGAGGAACAAAACTCCCTCCCATGAGCGAGGCACGGCACTGCCTTGTGTATCGCCTAAATTTCTGACGTAATGGTGCTTCTATCGTACGTGACTAAGAAGGGCCTTGTCAACGATGGTGTTCCCACCTTGTGTAGAACATCGATTTGATCCGTTGTACTGAATTTAGGCCACGCCTCTATCTCATCGGTTTACGTCCGAGTAGGTCCTTGCATGCTCAGGTCTGATTCCGTTACGAGCAAGGTATGAAGTAGTGGTTTCTCCTATGAGCTTCCTGTCTCTATTTCTTTGGCTGAGTAGGGATCCAAGAAGGGTTATAAGGACCTCCAAAAGTGCAGACTACATGTTACAAAGGAGGATGACAAGTACGAGATACTTTTTTGGTAGTACTCTCTATCTCTCTCTCTCTCTCCTATAGGGTTAGCATGCTAAGGACTTGTTATAAGACATGCCGGAAATAATAACTCTAAAAAGTTAAAGATAATAAATAACTGATCCCTTACGGCTTCACATGGCGTGAGTTGGTGAACCTAATTTTGTATTGTGTTTGTATAGATCAAGATTAAGGTTCAAAGATCAAGTCTCGCGTAGCCTGCTCAGTTCGAGCCTTTCTACTGTTTTATACTCCCTTTTATTCCTCATTGACTACCGTATCCTGCATTGATCTTCCATTGCTCCATGTTGACGATCCATGGATGGCTTAGTCGGGACTCCGCCGACACCCACATCGATTCCATGGAGTCGACACTGTCAATAAATTCGAAATTTTCAAGAACCTAGTTCGGACTTCGCAAACTGATCTCCAGAATCCTAGTTTTCTTCCCACCTCTTTTATCACCCAATAAATCAGGATCACTCGTGTCCCCCTTTCGCCCGTTGTGAGTGGAGGTCGATTACAATCTACATCTCTACTCCATTCACAAATATTTGGTATTGAATCTAATCTCATATTCATCATGGCAGCTGGAATTCAATTTCAAATGGTCTGATTGTGATTCTCTCATATTGTAGGTAGAAGCCATCCCTAGTCCTGGATCCCAATCCGGAAATCATTTCCTCATACTCATTACGAGAGATGGTTCCCTAAGGGAAGGGAAAGGGGCAACAACTGCCCCAACCAGAGTAGAATCAGATACCCAATTAGAACTAGGTGAATGCTTAATTGCTGGGCTCCATCCAAGCCATACAACAACAACTGACTGAGCAAACACTAGCCCAGATTGCATTTTAGGATATGCTGAACGATGTAATGAACAAACCGTCAGGAGGAGGTGGAGAAATACCACGTGATGATCCATACCAAGAAGAGGTGGCAAGGAATGGGAACCCTAAACCAACACTGAAAAAGACAAATAACCCTGGAGACAACTAGATGATAAAATGGATCCATATCATGCGATCCATCCTCACTTTGAGTTCAAGCCCCAGTTCCTTGCGCTCCTCCCCGCTTTTCACGGGAACATCAATGAGGAGTTGTACATTCACCTGCAACAGTTCTCTCGCATCCGCAAGATGACCCACTACCCTATCATTCCGTTAGGTGTTGTGAAAATGACTGTGTTCCCCATCGACTTACAAGACAAGGCCCTCTATTGTGTCAATCATTTGGGAAAGTTCGTGACGACTTGGGAGGAACTCAAATATGCATTCCTTCACAAATTCTACCCTCTTGGGAGGCTCAAGCATATGCAAGCCAGGATTAACAACTTCTCTCAAGCCACCCACGAGTCTATCAATGAAGCCTGGGAGCGATTTACATATCTATAAGAGAAATGCTCCCACCACGATATATTGAGGACCAGCCTGGTCCAACACTTTTTAGGGGGCCTGAATGTAGAAAGCTAGAGACTAGTGGATGCTACATGCGGTGGACCCCATTTTAACAAAGATGAAGACATGGTATGGCAAATTTTTGAAGAGATGGCTGAGGGAGAGACCGCCCTATCTTCATCACGTGCTTATCACATATAGCCGCATGTACTTCAGAAGTCAGTTCATATGGCAACGTCCCATGAGGCAGAGAGATATGAGAGATCCAAGCTCAACATCATTAGGGGTCATCTTTCAAAGGTTGATATCATCGAGAAGCGGTCACAGGACCTTGAGAATCTCATTGTGATTGAACAAAGGACGCAGAACTTTTACAAGCTAGACCAAATCACTAGGCATTTAGACCTGCTGGTGAGCACCATCAGTTCACGTCAGTCAGCGACATCAGCATCTGTGACTCCTGCTGAGAAGAAAGATGAGCCCTCACCACCAACAACCTCAGCCGAGTCCACAACAATCAGCAATCCAGCACGTGTACTACATGCAAGCACCCGAGCAGGCCCAACTGCAGCAACAGATGGTGGCCTACCAGCCAGACCACTTCCCATCTTCTGATCCAGCATTCCCATCACCACCACTGATCTGAGAAGTCAATGGTGTATGGAGTAACGACACACAACTAACCGTCCTATGGGACAACACTAGGGCCAGCTAATAGCCAACTTACCTTACCACCAACCTTAGGGTGGTCATTTTCCTCAGTCCTTTAAACTTCAGCCTCAGTACCAGCATCACCCGTCTCTACAATATCAAGGAAACTGGAGACAATCTCAACAGTATCCACAGTCGCAGTATCGTCATCCACCGCTATATCATCGGTACATGGCTACACAACACCAATATCCCCCTACTCCATACCAACAATATCAAATTTCTCCTCCTCCACAACAAAATCGACAATCTCAACCTTAGCCTCCCAACCATTAGCAACAACGTGGTCTGCACGCTGAAACTTCTGAGGTGGTTCCAGTGAACACCACTCTAGATTGCTCGGCCCAACTCGTGAAGGGTCTAACAAAGATGACCAAGAAGCTCGACGACCTAACTACCACTAAAACTCCTATTCGGGCACCAGTCGAAGCAAATTCCAATAATTTTAAAAGGAAAGAGCAAGTAGAATGTGATGTCCCATCCATGCCTGTAGAATCAGATGATTGTAATATTGCTTTATCTAATGTTGTCACTCTCAAGAGCGGTAGGATTTTTCCTCCATCTACCATAAGCCAAGGGAAGGATAAAGCTTTAACAGGTGAATCGTCATCTTCTGCATCAGTTGTGCCAATTACATGTTCAAATGAGGAAGAAGGAGGAGGAGGAGTCATGCCAGCTGACACTCACCACCATCTCCACCGACAAAAAGAACAAAAAATTAGAAAAATCAAATGACCAAAAAGATGATCGTAGTCGACGTGAAGTCGTGCCATCAACAGAGGATCCAACACCGGCAACCAATTCAACACCAGACGACAGAACATAGACCATACTTTTTTCTTGTCCACCAGAAGCAACACCTTCATCCCCAACATGTACACCTTTTTGTGATTCGGATGTACATAATATTGTGAATAAAAATTTTGTTGTAAATAAGAACCCTTCTTTTGATTTCAGCTATGTAAATATTCCTTTTCTAAATGCAATGCAAAAATACAAAAAAATAAAAATAGAAAAAGTGCATTGTCTGATCACTGGTTATGGATATTCTTAGAAATTTACTGTTGAAATACCATTGATGAAATCTATGGAATACATGCCCACTGTAAAGAAGGGCTTGAAAGAGGCATGTACAAACAAGCGTCAACCGGACCGTAACAGCAGATGCCAATAAGTTGAGAGGCATGTCCTCATCATGGCCATAGTTGCAGCAATCAGCAATCTCCTGCGAAAGAAGCAAGACAAATGAGTACCTTTGACTAGATGCAAGATTTTTAGCCAAGTCTTCGAGCGAACCCTTCTTGACAGCGATTCTTCCATCAACCTCTTGCCCTCATCACTATTGCAAGAATTTGGGTTGGGTCCATTAAAGCAGACATGCATGATCTTTCGATTTGTTGATCAATCCATCAAGCAACCTCGAGGTCTGTTGGAAGACATTGTGGTAAAGGTGCATGGCATGCAATTCCCAGTTGATTTTGTGGTCCTTGATATGGACTCCCCTGCACCATTGCTTTAGACCTAAATTATCCTTGGAAGGACATTCTTACGCACCGCAGAGGCCATAGCAGACTATGGGTCTGAGAAGGTCACATTCAACTCGAGCAATCACAGAGTTATCATAGACAAGGTCAACGAGACCAAGATCATATCTGATGAAAGTTATGCAGCACCGCCTGAAGCAGACTGCGACTTTATTACAGAGATTAGAGATATAGACATCTCATTGAATGTCACATGGACCCTGAAAATCCTCTCTCATGAGGAGGACTGGGAAAGCACAGTCAGCACACGCTATGATGACACTTAGGAGACAGAATCCAATTTGCTGATGGACCTCGTCGAGTCAGACAATTCATGGCAACTCGAACATGATGAATTTATTGTAGATCTGTTCAGCTCATTGTCAATTTAACAAGAAGCCACTAAGGTGAGCAGTACTTATAAAGTCATGACAGATCATCCATCGACCAGAATAGTTTTTGAAGTAACTGAGAAGCAGATCAAAACAGAACCAGAATTAAAGCCATTTCCGGTAGGCCTTACGTATGCTTTCCTTACAGGTGCAGAGAACATGTATCCTGTCATCATCATCAGCAGGCTGACACTGGATCAAGAATCTCGACTTCTTAAGGTTGTAGAAAAGAATTGCAAGATGCTTGGTTGGCACGTCTCTGAACTTCACAAGATAAATCCTGCTCTGTGCAAACACCATATCTATTTGGAAGAAGATGCCAAGTCGTCCCGAGAGTTTCAAAGAAGACTGAACCCAAATCTGCAGGACAGTGTCATGAAAGAAATCACTAAATGGTATGATGCAGGCTTCATTTATCCCATCTTCGATTCAAAATGAGCGATCCCTGTGCATTTAGTTTCGAAGAAATCTAGGCTCACCGTGGTTACAAATGATAGAGGAGAGGAGATTTCTACTTGGGTACCGATATCATGGCGTGTATGTATTGACTAATGTTGCCTTAATGCAGCAACTAAGAAGGACCACTTCCCGTAACTGTTTATCGATCAAGTGTGGGAAAGACTAGCCGGTAAGGAGTTCTTCTACTTTCTGGATGGGTATTACATGTACAAGCAAGTAGCAATCTCTCTAGATGACTAAGATAAGATGATCTTCACTTGCTCGTTCGACACCTATGCTTTCAGGAGAGTGCCATTTGGAATGTGTAATGCACCTATGACATTCCAGAGATGCATGTTTACAGTTTTTGTCGAGATGGTAGGAAGTTTTTTCAAGGTATTTATGGATGATTTCTCTATCTATGACGACAACTTCGATTCTTGTCTTGAGCACCTGGACAAAGTACTTCAGAAATGCCGTGAAGTAAATCTTGTTCTATCTTGAGAAAAGAGCCACTTCATGGTCACAGAAGGGATTGTGCTGTGTCACATCATCTCCAAACGGGGCATGGAGATCGACCCGGTAAAGGTAGATGTAATTACCAATTTATAGCCACCTTAGACTGTCCAAAATGTGAGGTCATTCCTGGGGCATGTGGGTTTATACATGAGATTCATTCGTGACTTCAACCGCATTGCCCAACCTTTCACAGAGTTATTATGTAAGGAGACTGAGCTTAACATTGATCAACAGGTTCTCCGTTCATTTAATCAAATGAAGGAACTAATATCAGTCAAGCTATCATCCTACAACTTCTATATTGGTCTCTCCCTTTTGATATCATGAGGGATGCACCGGACTTTACAGTTAGGACTGTTCTAGGACAAAGTAAAGACAAGGCGTCCTATGCCATTCATTATGCCAGCAAAAAACTAGATGAATCTTAGAGAAATTACACTATCACATAGAAAGAATTGCTGGTTGTGGTATTCACCCTTGAGAAGTTCAGATCATATCTTCTTAGATCAAAAGTCACCATCTACCCTAACTGTTCTGTTATCTGATACTTACAACAAAAGAAGGATGCCAAGCCTGGAATGATCAGATGGATCCTTCTCCTCTAGGAGTTCGACTTGGAAATCAAAGACAAGCCAAGGGTTCAAAATATGGTAGCAGATCACCTCTTCAGAATTGAGTAGCAAGAACCTCCACTGGGCAATGTACCCATCACAGACACCTTTCTTTATGAGTCGATTCTAGTCATGGATCACTCCCTTGGCAATGCCGATATTGTGAACTAACTCATATCTGGTGTAGTTCCACAAGATTTTACAAATATTAAAAAGGACAAGTTCTTATCCACTATCCATTTCTACTAATGGGAAGATCCTTTCTTATTTAGGGAAGGAGCGGACTGAATTTGACATAAGTGTATCCCTCAGGAGGAGCATCATGGTGTCCTCAAGCATTGTCATTTGCTCGAATATAGTTGACACTACTCTAAAGATAGAATGGCAGTGAAAGTACTGCAGTGTGGCCTCTAGTGGCCTACACTATGTAAGGACGCCGAAGTATACGTCAAGCACTACACTGACTATTAGAGATTTAAAGGTACCTTCACAGCTAAAGATTCAATGCCCCTGAAATTCAACAGATTGCAGATATATTCGATGCTTGGGGCATCAATTTCATGGGACCCTTCCCCAATAGTCAGGGATACGAGCACATCTTCTTGTCGTTGACTATGTGAGCCACTTGGTTGAAGCTATCCCTGCTCGAGCCGCAAACAACCGGGTAGTTTGCTGCTTTCTAAAAGAGAATATCATCTCGTGATTCGAGATTCCAAAGATACTGATATTAGACAGGAGTAGTCACTTCATTAACAGAGAGGTCAAGAAATTGACGAAGGAGTACGACATTGAGCATCGAGTCGCATCTCCTTATCTTCCCCAAACCAATGGCATGGCCAAACTATCAAACAGAGAAATCAAGATGATTCTGCAGAAGCTTGTGAAGTCGTATAGAAAGAATTGGTCCCAACTCTTGGACTCAGTCCTTTGGGCATACAAAACTGCTTACAGGTCTCCCTTGGGCAAGCTACCTTACCGTCTTGTATACGGAAAACCATGCCATATGCTTGTGGAGTTAATTCATAAATCATTGTGGGCAGTCAACATTTGCAATTTGGACTTACAAAAAGGTGGCCTTAAAAGAAAAGAGGATCTAAGCATGCTCCTGGAACTCTGAGACTGTGCATATGATAACACATTGATATACAAGGAGAAGGTTAAACGCTGGCATGACCGACACATCAAACAAAAGACCATCGAGACTAGACAGAAAGAGTGGTTATTCGGTACAAAGTTGAATATATTCTCAGGAAAATTAAAGATTAAATGGACAGGGCCATTCAGAGTGCAAGAAGTGCATGACAACAGAAGCATTGTGATATTAGAATTGTCTACTAACGCACAACTGTTTGTTATCAATGGTCAATTACTGAAGCCTTACCTTGAGCTTGACACTTTTCTAATTGTTTTCTATTCTATCCAAGTGATATGCATTGAAGGAGCATCCACAACCTTAGTAGCATCGCAAGATTCGGGTAATGTAACTCAAAAACTCTTCCTTTAAGTTTTCGAATTTTCTTATTTTCTTCTTTTCTGCATGTTCGCCATCTATTGCTTTATTTTCCTTATTAATTGCTTCTATACTTAGGATATGCTCCATCCTAAGTATAGGGGGGATAAGTGTTCTAACTTGTCCATTCTTTATCTCAACACATGTCTCCTTTCTTGTTGATACACATGTCTATACTTAGGGACATCTTACTCTGAGTATAGGGGGAGACAGGATGACTCGTTGAGTTGTTCATTCCCACCCTTGAGCCTCCCTGCATGTAGAGACAATCTTCTATACTTATGATTATTAGATCCTATATATAGGGGGGACGATCAACTTCTATTCTTTCATTCATTATTCTTTAGTCGTTACAGTACAGACTCTTATATACTTATTACGAGTTATGTCTTCTCTTCTCTATTTGATCTATGAGGGCATAACTCAAGCTAAGTACAGGAGGTGTATATACTCTATATTTACTTTAGTCATAACTCATACTTTCATATTTTTAATAAATATGGCTAAATTACTATTTATATACAAACATATACAATTCATTAAAACAATTAATAAAAAGATGCATATTATTCCTCAAATAATTTTTGTATATATTTATTAATAAATCTAGTAAAAATATTACAAAATGTTTGAAAAATTATTTGAAAATCTATTTGAAAAATCTTTTGAATACTGTTTAAAAAATATTTCGTAAAATATTTTCAACCTTCATAAAAATGTTTGGTTTGTAAAAAAATTCTGTTCTTATGTGAAATAAAAATGTTATGAAAATTTATTTGTAAATGGTTTGGAAAATGGTTGCAAAAATATTTGAAAAATCTATATATCCTATTCGAAAAACCTTTGCAAAATGATTTTCAAATGCTTGTAAATGTTTGTAAAAGTTATTTACAAAAATTATTTTGGACTGTAGTTTTCAAAATTGTTTGTAAAATCATGTTCATATAAGTTTGAGGAATATATGCATCCTTCAAATAAATTATTCACAAACTGTATAAACGTATCTATAGAAATAACTCACATCGATTTGTAAATCCTCAAACCTCAATTCTTGTAAATAAAAAGATGCACACCCATGTAAATATCTGTGCATACTTCCTTTTTGTGCGAACAGTCCTTTTATTTTGAAAAATCCCCAAAAAACTACAAAATACAAAATTTCCAAAAAAAAAACAGTTGCAAAAATCTTCTTCAAAAATTACATAAAAAATTGCAAAACTTTTCAAAAATCCATAAAAATCTCAATATTAGAAAATGGCATCGCAAAAAGATTTTATTGCATTGTACATAGCATTCTTATTTTTTCATAATAATATTGACAATTGAACAAATCAAAATAATGTTCGAAGATTAGGAGCTTGGAATAGACCTTAATACACCTAATTTGGAGGAACCCATTGAGGACCAGAAGTGGAGATGTTTCGAGCCACCTTAACTTAATTCTTTAGGTTCCATAAGATTATGTTCACGAGTCAATTCAATGTGCTTAAATAGAATCCTTCATATCATCCGTACGACTCGTGAGACATTGACTTGACTGGAAACCTCGCACCTAACACTTAGCTCAACCCAGATGGACTGTTGAAAAATCTTGGAGTCTAAGTCATGGCAATGCAAGGCCTCTTCATCAAGGGTGGCTTAGGAACCATTCTTTGGGATTGTCGACACCGGTACTCCAACCCACTTATTTTGGTAACAATGATATCTAAAGATTAGAGATAGATAGAGATAACACTTCAGATGAGAAATGGTCTACCGACAACATTTCCAAGACCCCCAAAAATTTAGGTGGAACAAAAGATGCTATATCCATCGGTGCATAAATGGGAATGCAAAAGTTGTACAAAAACAAAGAAAAAAAATCCAAATAACCCTATACGAAAAATTCCACCAAAAATTTAAGCTTCAGAACTACTTCTTAGTGAAGAATCGATTACACTGACCGACTTCACAAGGGAATGAAGACCATGTTGGTCCATTCCCACTTCTCTTCCTATTCTTCTAACTTCTTCTCCCATTCGGTTGTAAAGATCGGGAGTACCTTACCTTAGAAGGGAATATCTATCTTCACGAGGATGAGTTACCAGAAGAGCAGACGCCTTGATGGTTCAATGGTGGTGTCTGGGAAGAACTGAATAAATCCGCACACATGGTTCTATCATTTCAAGGGAGCAAGAATATGCGACTGGTAGGATGGTTCTGACCTAGCTATGAATTGGACTGGATGATAGGAGTATGCAATCTGAGGGCTGTTACGTCACACTTCGTAGCTTCAATGTGGTTCCGAACACACCATTAATCCAGAAGCCTTCCCTGAGGTCCAAACTTTGACTTTATTAATGACTAATTTAAAAGTCGACAATTATTCCAACTTGTTTCTTTTTCTTTTCTTTATTTCTCATTTTCCGCACTTATTGCATAATTGTTTGTTAGGGACTAACAAAGACAAGTATAGGGGGTGATGAATATCCATTTTATCATCTTTATTCTATCATTTTGGCCTTAGAAACCCTAGCTAATGCATGTAATATCATTATTTGTACATATTAACATTCATTATTTAGTCCAATTATTGTATATAAAATAATATTTTTAATGTAAAAATTATAGAATAAAGGAAAGAAAAGAAAAAGAATAAAATACCAAAGGTATTTTATTACCCTAAACCCAGAGACCAAGTCAGAAATTGATTTGGTCGACAAGATATAAAGTAGGGGGAGATAAGGGCTAAATACACAATAAAAACCACATTATTTTATTCATCAATAAAGTATTTTTGGAACCTATTTCTTTATTTCATCAAATTAATAAACTTTATAGAAGGAAGTTGTAGATAATAATACATAGAACAATACAAAATTGAGTTTACATAAAAAATAGTATACAACGTACAAATTACACTCAAAATAAAAATCCAAAATCCCAACTTCCCAAACCTATATCTCCTAAATAAAAACTAAAAACATATCAAAATCACTTTTAATTGTATGTAACTTTTAATAAGCTATTTAATGAAGGTGGTTTCATATTTTTTGGAGTTAAAATATGAAAGTTAAGTTTTGGAACCCTATTGTATTGTATACTTGATTAAAATATTCATCTATTTATTCTTTATTGATTTTACAATTTTATATTTTTATAATTTTCTATATATTATTTATAATACATGTACATATTAAGAATATACTAAAACCATAAGGAGAATAATGGAATAAAGTAAGTATACCAAATATATAGATGAATTATCTATTCTTATACCTATATATAAATAAAAGTGAAATTCATTCTTTTATTCTGTTGTTACTTTATATTTTTATACTATTGTAAATATTATTTATATTCCATTAAAAATATAGAGATAAAATAAAACCTAAGAAAATACTTTAAAATAAACAATTTAGCTGAACACATAGATGAATCATCTGTATTTATACTTGCAAAATATCTATCACTATTTAGTTAAGTATACATAATAGATCAGAAAAATACTATAAAAATATTTATGTACGTAAGAAAGTTATAAATATAAAATATAAGATGATAAAATAACTAAATCAAAAACAAAAAATAAAAATAAAATATATAAAACATAGATGAAGAAACCTATAAATAAGACACTAAATATTAACTTGTAATAAATAAACCCAATAAATAAATAAAAATCATAATAAAATACTATATAAAATAGTAAACATTTTTTATTTTATACCCATAAATTAATAAAATCATTTACCATAATTAATTAATTATTTTTGAATTATGAGGACTATTTTGTCATGTAGTGTCCCATGTGAACCAATCACGTCGTAGGGAATGTCGACCTCGGTCAACTCCCTGTCTTCTCTCTGAATTACGTCAAACGTCTCGATCCGCTGATGAATATGTGATTTGTCACTCTTAATGTTGAAAATAGAGTCTTTTTCCCAAGCAATTAGGAGCATATTTCCACAAAAATCGCATAATTAGCATTCATGCATGCATTGATAACATTTGCATCTTAGCATTTGCATCTGCATTAAATGAGAAGCCCACATCACTTGTAAAATTTACCCTATATATATTTTACACTAACTATAAATTCCATAAATTCACTTTATATAGTTTATATTACTAACTAATAATACAAGAAAAATACCAAAAATTGCTAACTTGAATAATTGCCCAATAAAACCCCATACCCAGTTGGAGACCTTAGATCATAGAAAGCACATATCCCTCTCATACAACCTACAATCTAGGTCTACTCACTTTTAAAGTAACATATATTCAGAGACCTTCAAAATGAGACTAATTTCATTTAAATCAGAGATCGTATGCAAAACTTGTGTTTTTAGGACCCCATTGTATAATGTATGTATGTATAATTGCACCCTAGTATTTTAGTACTCTATTTGACCTCATTTCTATTTTTGGTCAACATGAAACTTGTAGATCTCATCAAGATCTATAACTTTTATGTTTTAAGTTTTTCCAAATTCGGCCATATTCTTACCTTTTCTCTCATTCCTTTTTAGCCAACCAGATTTGGCCACGCGGCACCCTCTGGTTGCGCCACGCGACCCACTACATTGTCCATCACGTGCCCCTTTTCTGGGCCGTCCGATCAGTCATTCTCTCTTCAGATCTTGGCCCTCCATACCGCATCATCTTTAAACCGCCTGATCGATCCCCAGATCTCATACAGACCGCACGTCTCCGCCTTAACCTCAGTGCTCCACGTGGCATGCTCATGGCCGTTGGATCTTATCCCCGATGATTAGATCTCACCCGCTCATCCCCCGCTCAATTACATCCCTTCGATCCTTCGCCTAATCTAGTCTCCACCGTTCTTTAGCGTCGCGCTCCCATGATGCCACGTGGAGCTCTCTACACCCTTTGATTGCATTTCCCCGATCTGATCTAGATCGTCTCCTCGCGCCCAACGTCCGAGAAGTCGTCGTCTACCTCCCGCAAGAGCCTCGCCCATGTTGCCCACCTCATGACGACTCTGCCCCCTTTCTATTCCTGGCGCCACTCCAGTCACCATCTCTGCCCTCTATCACCTCCACGATGTAGCCCGTACCTCCCTCATCCTCGCCGACCTGCACGACCTCCATGAAACTCGCCCACGTCACTCCACACACTCCACGAACCTCGTCGTCCCATCACCTGCACCACCACCTTCTCCCTTTAAATGCTCCACCACCGGCCACTTTCCACCGCATCCGTCCCAGTAGAGAGATATGCCGAGCTCCTATCCTCCTTTTGGTGACAACAATTAGGCGAGAAATCGAGCGACGACAACCCTATCTTATCCGGTGAGATCCACGGTGTAGCCACCATGCCGCAGCCTCCTTGACGAGCTTCACGAGCTCGGGAAAGCTGCTGACCCTTGAGCGAAGACCAGGAGCTTCTCTCCGAGCTTCTACCCCCAGTTAGCATCCTCCATTGCCCTCTCTGATATCCATCTTCTCCCCCTTCGATTTTCTCGGAATTTATTCCGCCGCTCCTCGCATATTCACTCTTTGCTGACCATCCACCGAGCTCTGCCTTGGAGCTCCCACCTTCGCGAGCTACTCCATTCACTCCGACAACACCTCGTACCCCCTTCCTACCAAAGCTCCGACGTCACAGCGGAGCAGGAAGTTACCAGATCACCTTTCACCCTGCTCCAAGGCCTCATTGCACTCCTTGCACTTCCACGAGCACGAGAAAATTCTTTTTGGCACGACCTAACCCTACAGGTACATCCCTCTTCACTGGACGGAGCTCCACCAGAGCTGCGTTCGAGCTTCGACATCTCCGGCCTCTGGACTGCCTCCACTTCCTCTAGACATCTCGGCGGCTTCCTGACACTTCCACCACCGATCCGAGCGTACCAGGATCCATCGATGAGCTTCATCGAACACAAGGCAGGACGACAGAGCAAGACCCTCTTCACCGGAACCCCGCCAAGTCCGTCGCAGGAGGCGACGGACTGGAGGAACAAGAAGCACATCTACCGTCCGATCCCCTTGATCGGACAGTCCTGATCAAGTCACATCGCCTTCATCCCGCCACCGTTGGATCAAGGGGATCCAACGGTCATTACTCTGCCACGTCACCGTCGCCTTCGAGCTCCAGCAATCATCCGATCTCGCGAGGATCTGATGATCCGCAGCACACCACGTCAACCTCATCAGCCACCATTAGATCTATCATGATCCGACGGTTCTTAGACAACCAAGTCACCTTGCCCCAGGAGCTATCAGCCACCGTTAGATCTATCTTGATCTAACGGTTCCTGGATGCACCACGTCACACCCTACGAGCCTTTCCTCCGAACTTAGGCTCGGAGCACCCAAAGCATTGTCGAAGCAATGCCCGAGCCTCCAGAGTGCCCGAGCCTCCGTCCGACCCTCTGAAGTCTCCCGAGCTTAGTACCTCACATGTTCCTCACGTGCAGGTTGGGAAAATTTCACAGATGTCCCTACAAGTTTCAAGAATTCCAAATCAGTGCATGCTAGATGGGTCACATGAGGAGTGCATGTCTCTGTGGGAATTTTGCATTCATCCCCCCGTATTATAGGTAATTGCAATTAAGTCCCTGTCAGCACATTTTGTTTTAAGAAATTTTATTTTCTGTATTTGCATTCTGGCCCCTGTCTTTGTACGCATAATTAGGTGTCCATATTTCATCATTTTTTAATTCTAAAAATTGCTTGTTGTAGTTTAACTCATCCTCTATCTTGCGTGCCACGTGTCCTATTTTTGTGAGCCAACATGAATTTAATAATATTATCTTGGTAAGATTTGATATATTTTTCCCACTGTGAGCCTTTTAGTTATTATTAAATTTCTTGTTGCTCAAAAAATCTCCATAAAATCATATTAGACCTAGGATGGGTTACTCTACACTGTGCCCAAAAATCATTGAATTTGCCCGCACCTCGAGGCCTAGGGATGCAAACGATTGGAAACAGATACAGATATAGGTATTAACGTATTCTTATCTGTTTTTAATATGAATACAGATGCGGATATGGATATTGATGGATATTAAAACTATAATACCATATCCTAAAAAAGTGGACATGGATGTAAAACTAATACTAATCGCACACGAGTAATGTTAGAAATACTCTATAGAATCGACTAAAACTAATACTAATCGCACACGAGTAATGTTAGAAATACTCTATAGAATCGACTTATATATATATATATATATAAGAATTGGATGGAAAACACATGATACTAATTTACTAAATTTGTTTGTATCATAAAAAATATCTAAATATGGTTAACGGAGGTACATAATTATGTTATATATGGTTAAAAATAAATCTATGACTATATTTATATACGAAAACAGATATACGAACATAGATACGGATGTCTGCGGATATCAAAATGCTATCCATATCCATTTTAAAATGGATACTGATATGGATGTCAAAATCTGTATAAAATGGATACATTGACGAATCGGATATGGATATATTTGTAACCGTTTACATCCCTACCGAGGCCTGAATAAACCAAACAATAATTTGCCTCATTAATTTTTAATAGGTCTAATTCACATAGATTTTGAGGTTTATTAATTTTCCTGGATTTCTCTTACTTAGAACTATCTAGGATAATTTTTATATCTGGAAATAATGTGCTTTGTATTTATTAAAATTAATTTTGCAAAAATCACCCTGCATTCATCTTTAATCCATAGTAAATTCATTTAGAGTTGAAAATTTTCAAAAACATTACAGTAGATTGCTTCCATTGTTTTCATATTCTGGCCAAGTTTCATAATTTTGGGACTTAATTTGACCATCTGTCAAATTTAACCTTAAAATTTGGCTTCAAATTGCATTATCTTTCTTTTAAATTGAATGAAAAATTTATAAAAAGACCAAAAATATTCTTCTAAAAATCAAACATCAGAATTAACTGAAAATTGACCTAAGGAGAAATCTCTCCCTGAGTTTGACCTTGGGCTTGCCCAAGTAAAATACAAAATCTGTCGCTCGCATTTAATTAAATATTAATTGAAGTGATTTTTGACAAGTCTCGATTTACTCGACTACAACGAACGACAACATTTAATTTGATCATTAACCCAACTGCATTAGGTAGGGTAAATCGAAGCTCGTCAAATAGCGCCATTGCCGGGGAGGCAAACAGCTTAGGATCACTTTAGAAAATTAGATTTACATTTTCCATTCACTCAGGTAGTCTGACCCCCGAATCACCTTGTAATTATCCATTTTTTCCTTAATTAATTTTATAATCATTTTTATATATATTTTTATATCTCTCTCTGATATAATTTTTATCTTTTTGAGCGAGGGTCCGGTGGACTTGGAGCGGCTATCTTGAAGTCGACGCATCTCAAAGTGCATTGGGGGACGACGATTCGTAGATCAAGTCAGTTGTTGAGATGCCAAAAAGATTTTCATTTTTTTTAAATTTTTTTTAAAAAGTTTGCATCTTTAATGCGGTTCCCGTTTAGGTTCTCACGTGTGTAAGTGAATAATAAAAACGTGTCCCCATGTGCTTTGTGGATTGCTTTGCGTAGAATAGGACCTGCACTTGTGGCTCTTAGAGTTATTTTAGGACATGTTTGTGCTCGTAAAATTCTAAGACCACACTTCACACATAAAAGACGTACTTAGACCACATATCTTAGCCAAATCTAACCTGTTCTTCACTCGCTAATAGAACTGCTTGTCTAGGAACGTCTCTCGCTTGCATTCCATTTAGTGTAGAAGTTTCAATTCAGTATTGCTTTCCACATTCTAGAGAGATGGAGGAACTGCAAGGCTTCTTATTCAAGTATTCATCATCATTTTCTCGATCGCATCGGCTTTTTCCGATTCTCTCTCTCTCTCTCTCGGTTTTTCTAACCTAGGATAAAGAAATTGGGACTGGACGGTAGACGTGATTGCTTGTGTGGATTAATTACATTGACACCTAATCTCTAAAATTAGGACTGCTAAATGAATTGGATAAAAAATTGATTAAAATTAACCCTTGTTTGCGGGAGAGTAACCCCAACCTTGATTGCATGTTAAATGAGGGTACTAGAGTGTGTGTGCACACCCTAAGGCAGAGCCAAAATCCCCACCTTCCATATCACGTACCCCGATCCTAGCAAATGTCACAACTTGAATTCTTTCAGGTTCACTGACTAGCACCAAGTAACCTCCGCCTATCCGCAGGTAGATATGGATGAACCAGTAGTGCTCCGCGACAAGTTGCTAGTAACCCTTTGGGGTGAAGTCCCAGCCTTGTCAGCTTCCGCCTGTTCGCAGGTAGATAGGGGCAGGTCTTTGAACTCATCAGCTTGGGATACAAGCGAAGAAATGAAGGGCGTTGGTATCTTAGGCGACAGGTTAAACAAGGAAGATGCATCCGGCTTTGATCCGACTTCCCTATAGGCTATGTAACCTTTGCTACTTGCTTTAAAATTCACACTTAAAATAAACCAGACTAATCAGACCCGGTTTCGGGTCCTTCACCGTGTTAAGTGTGAACACGGGGTTTGCTCTTGCATTTGTCTTTGTGTCTGTCAGTGTGTTATCCTGTGCAATTGCACGTTTTCTACCTCAATCTGCTTCAAGATGTCGGGATATTGGTCCCCATACCATGAGACCTATGGTTATTCCTCCTCGATCATATACCGTTCATCTTTGCCCTCTCCTTTCTCCATGTATCCTCTGCCATCCACGGGAGACCCCTACCCATGGTCGGTTCCACCTCAACCTGATTACGAAGTCAGAACTTCGACTAACTTCTCCACTTCTTCGTATTTCTCACCTACCCCATATTCTAACACTCCGGATCCACTTCCATCTTGGGATGACTGTCCTTACTCTCGAGAGCTTGCTGGAATCAAAGAACCGAATGAAGAGCAAGCCACTGCTAAGATAGATGATTGGCAGAATTATGTGCCCCAACATACTTCATTCTCACCTCAAGTAGGGATCAGACAACAATTTACATATATACATCCTGATTTGACCTTAGGGCATAACATGGTCGATCGAACGTGCCGAATGGAGAGGCATGCACCATGTAATCTTCCTGACTTGATTGACTTTAGTGATCAGGCTTACATTGACCAGCCCTCCTCCCAACCATTTAGAGAGTCTACGCAACCGGAGAATTGAATTTATGGCTTCAACCTACAAGCCCCCTCTTTAAGACTACATCATATGAGGCTCCGACCGACATCTGCCATTCAGATGGTTCATACTCGATCTAGCATTACATGCCAGACTCTATGTATGTTGAGTATGAGACCCCTATATCTCAGCAGCATCCTCCAATTGAGAAGAACTCTCTTATGATTTGTCATGAGAATTTTGTAGAGGATGACATCTCTAGACTTATTAAGGAAAATGAATCATTTGGTAACATGTTGAGACATGTCATGGAAATATTTCACTCAATTTCTGCCAACCTGGATATGAAAGTGGAGAAGGAAGTGAGTAGTTTTGAGGTTGAAAACATAGCGAACATCAGGGAACCCACACATCATGTACAACAAGAGTCACTTCTACCTTCCTCTTCTACTAACCACTTACCCTCCAATCCAGAGCCTGACCATTCGTCCACCAAAAATACCAAAAAATTGAAAAATCAAAAAATCACATAAAAATAGAAAATGGAAAAGACTTAAAAAAATTAGATCATGCCCTAAGGGAAGCACTCGATGAAGAACTGATTCTTTAACTTTCCTTAATAAAGGCCATAGATCACTTTCCTGATCTCAATAGATTTGTAAGGAGTAAATTGATGTCAAAGAGGTCAGGTAATAAAAGAACAAGGATGAAAGGCACATAGTATCTATGGCCTCCTCCTTGGTGATGGGGAGAAAGAACAAGAGTCGTAGAGTAAAGCGGTTGCCTAGGGTTGAATGTGAAATCAAAGACACTATCTTTACCAATGCAAGAATCGATGATGACTCTCTGATAAATATCCTCCCGACCTCTGTGTTTGACAATCTCAAACTCAGGCCAATCAAAAAGTCGAGAGAGACCATTCAACTGGCTGATCGATTCATCAAATAGTCTCGAGGAAATATTTCAATTATCATTACTTTCCAAGGCGCTCTACTCCAGGTAGACTTCACAGTCATTAACATTGAGCACCGAGGAGAGTTCACCCAGTCTCCGATTATTCACGGGAAGCTGTTCTTAGCCTCAATTAAGGCGACTATAGATTACGAGACTCAGGAGATTGATTTTTCAGCATTGAGAGCGCTCCGACCTTGATGAATATGTAGTTCATCACTCTAAAAGTTTAAAATAGAGCTTTGTTCCTGAGTAATTAGATGTATATTTCAATCTATACTGCATAATTAGCATTCATGAAGGCATAAATAATAATTTCTTTTTAGCATTCATATTTTCATTAAATAAGGAGCCAAATTCACTTGTAAAAATCACCTGTAAATACCATAGTTGTATATATTTTATATTAACTCCAAATCCAATAAAATCAACTCTATAATGTATATATTACTAACACTAATTAAAGAAAAATATCAAAAAAATGCTAACTTGTAAATTTGACCAAGAAAACCCGAATCCAAGATTGAAGCTAAGAGCCTTAAAATGCACATATATCTCTCATATAGTGTCTGATTTAGGTCTACTCACTTTTAAAGTAATACACATTCAAAGACCTTCAAAACAAGATCAATTTCATTAAAATCGGAGCTTGTATGCAAAACTTGGGTTTTGGGCCCCTATTGTATATTGTACACATTGACCTTTTTGCCCCTGTATTTTATCCTTTTATTTTCTTAATTGTTAAAAATAAAAAAATAGATTAAGTTGTAAATATTACTTTCATATTTTTTCTAACTTTCTTTTAATTTTTCTCTTATTCAAAAATGACAAAAAATGCAAAAGATAAAAATGTGGTATTTTATACCTATAATCTACCACCCAAAAATACACTTTGTAAAGATGATTTCATTTGATTTTCGGGCCTTCACGAAAGTTGTAGATCTCTGGAAAGAGCAACTTTTGTGTTGGCTACCTTTTGATTTAATCTCTTTTGTTATTTCTTTTTTATTTTTCTTTACATTTAATTTTTGAATTTTCAAGGAGCGACATGTGGCCGCTCATGGAGCCGCCACATGTGACCCCATTTTTTATTATTTTTGGATTTATTATTACTATTATTATTACTATTATAATTATTTTGTTATTTTAGTAGCCTACTTATTTTACTTATATTATATTATTTTTTCTCCCTTTTACTTCTTCTTTTCTTATTCCCCACTCCAAGTCACCACTTCCTCCTCCATTCCTCCATCTTTCCACCTCTATTCTAACTCACTCCCCCTCTTTATATTCTCATCTCCTCCTCCATTTTTCATCATCCACCAAATGAGAGACGAGAGCCATCAGCTCCCTCATGTTGTAGGTGACAGTTGCGACATGTTTAGATAGAGCGACGACGGCTATTCCCTTCGGCGAGATTCGTGGATTTTTTTTCACGTTGCAGCAGAACTCCACGTCGGCTGCTAGTGCTTCGGAGCATCCACCATATCCTTGAAGCGATGACTAGAGTTGCAGCACAACTCCTCCAAATTGTGGCGAATCACAAGTAAGTAAACCTTCACATTGTCCTTGTTATTTTTTTATATAACAATTTTTTTCTTGTTGATCACCATTACTATCACCACATCATTTTAAAATCACCATCATCACCATCAACCACTACAATTATCATCGTACATCATCATCACCACATTTCATTTTTACATTTTTCCTATTTAAAATTACAAAAAAATTTGCAAAAATAAAAAAATCCAGAAGCAACCGCCGCCTCGGCGCACGCCCCCCAACGCCGACTTCCAAGCCACGCCGCCCGCTGTGCACTGCCCCAGGCTGCCCGTCCTCCCTCCACCGTAGGCCTGCCCCGTGCTCCAGCGGCATCGACCGTCCATCGGAGCTGTGCGCGCTTCATCCCCGCCGAACTCCTCTGCAGCAGAATCACCCCCTAGCCGACGCCAAGTGGCTCCAGCCGCTTGCTGCCCCCATGAAGGATATGGAATTATCCTCAAGCGCATCACGGAAGCGTGATCGTCGTATCGGATACGACGAAGAACGACTAGTCGTACTAGTTGTTCGGTGCAACGGAATTTAAAAAATTTTATTCGATGAAACCACATGATCCGAGAACCATTCTCAGATCGTTTCATCTATAACCACAACAAGTATAATGCAATACCTCTTGAAGCGTGGTTGATCAAGTCTCTAAAGAAAGAGACCTCCTGTCTCAAGTCCGATCGTCGGCGAGACTGCTTGCGAGCGCGGGGATGAACCGCGTTGTCCTCGCAATCCAAGAAGATGATCCAAGCTTGGTTGCTCCTGATCTCGTTGCACGAGATCAAACGTCTCCTTCGTGAGAGGAACTCTCCAAGAAGACGGAGAACTGAAGAACGTCGAAGCGGCGGCGCGGTGGCGAAGGCGACGACGGTTCTCTCCTCTAGGGTATGGTGGACGGCCACCAACAAGAGAGGGAGAAAGGGATGGCGTGTATGAAGAAATGAGGGAGAGAGAGAGCTCCAATATTGCAAATCCTTAGAGAGCATAGAATGCCTCTCTATTTATAGGGTTTTGGGATCCATGGATCTCAATCCATGGGACACATAAAATCAATGGATGAGATTGATTTGTGTCAATCCAATGGCCAAGATTGTTGTTGTCAAAAGCAACAAATTTAGGTTAAAATATATTTGAAAAAAATCAAATATAATTTAGTCCTAAATCAACCCAACAAATAAGGAGAGAATGTGCATGGAGATTTCATCTCCATGCACCTTCCATGTTGGACGGCCACCCATTCCATATAGGAATGGTGTGCCGCCCACTATGGGAGTCCAAGGAGGCAATCTCATGGATTCCCATGAGATTGCATATCTCCTTGATTTTTCTCTCTTATTTATTTGCAACAAATTTGTTGGATTTTATTCTTCAAAAATAATTCACAATTATATTTGAGAATATTGCATTCTTGCCATGGAAAAAATTGTGAATCATATTCACAACCCAAAACAACATATAATTCATATTCTTAATTAATTACACAATGTGTATCCAATACACATAATAATTAATCAACACATATAATTTATAATTAGCTCTCTCTAATACATTATAAATCACATTTATAATATATTATGAATAATTGGATATTTCTATCCACATTATTCTTATCCACATTAATTAAATCACATTTAATTAAATTGGATAATTTCTTCACACATCAAGATGATTAAATCACATTTAATCATTATTTCTTCATTGCTTAGATCTTATGGAATTATTCTTGAACCCTTCAAGAATAATGCAATCTCTCCGCAGATACTTGGAGATAAGGACAGGGCGATTGTATTGTTCCACATATAGTGACATGGATATTGAGATCATATCTCAAATCCAGATCGCGGGCCTCTCATAGATGCTTGATTAAATCAAGACCGTAAATCTAATCTTCTCATTGTATCTGAATAACATTCAGATCAATGTCCAACACTTGGACCAAGATCGGATCACTTCTCTACTGAGAGGAGTCACTAAAATCCAGACCCGTTTCATCACTCCCTAGGAATGGAAGCGTCATGGTTATACAATCGTTTATGATCAAATCACCCTCAGGTATTCCCAATACCTGTACATCATGCATACTGGAAGACTCAGACTAAACCCGAAGTATCGGATCAACTTTATACTGTCTACTTCATGGTTTTATCATTAAGTTTCTCATTCGATCATTGGGAGTTGGTATCGATCATACACTTTCCAAAAGTGTATATCATACCTAGGTCTTGATCATATACTAAAAGTACATATCAAACCTTTAAATTCAGTCAAGCTTCCAAAGCGAGACGACCATGCGCATGGAATTTGATTCATCCCAATATCTCATGAGTGAGCTCATGTCTTCCGGTTCAGTAACTGAACCTGTATGATCCCTTTGAGAGATCGTATTACTCATATGCCCTTATATGCACATCAGCGCGCCGGTGTATAGACCTTGATTAGGTCATCAACCTATTGGTCTGCCAAATGTACACACTCAGACATATAGTAACACATCTGTCTCCGGTCAGAGGATGCGTGCCTATATCATGACAGCATATGATATAGGACTTTGGTTATCTCGATCTCGTTAAGTCAACTCTCTGACCTAACTAATCTGACACCTCCGAATCTCTATTCCTATGCAGAGGACCTGCATCAAGAGGTCGGTCAGATATCAGCCATCAGAGATAGGATTGCCATCTCCTACTCAGGCTGGAGATCATCTCTTAATAAACATTTGACGGTGCTTGATGAGTCCTCAATCTAACTCTTTAGATATTCATCCAAGCACCAGCCTCTATGATTCAATAGTTGAATCAACAGCTGTATGATCATCAAGATGGCCATGGTACATAACCCTAATTGTACTAAGGGACCTATTATACAAATTATTCATTCATCATTTCAGATCAGGGAATGATATTTGCAATAACATTTATTGCATAATGGCTCGCCGTGGGCTCGCATTTCCAACAATCTCCCACTAGCCCAAAGAGCCATTAATGGGCTAATCATTTAAACCCGCACTCATGTGACAATCATAGACTATTTGGAAAATAGCTAGGTAAGCTGATCAGTCACTCTGTTCCCGCGAGACTACGCCAAGTCCTTTTACGGTACTTGCATATCCCCAGTAACAGTGCTCGCATCCAATGCGAATGTTGCATCTTATGCAACCAATACTCAATCTAGTTAGTTACAGTGTCTTTGACACTACTGCTTAACAATTATCATAACCAATATTTCCATAATCCTTATCAGAATATCCTTATTCCTGGAGATCACTATCTCTTAAGGTATCCACAGTTAAGACCTTTTAGATCTCTATCTATAAAGTCTTAAGTTTTTGAAGATAAGACTTCGAGATCACTATCTCAAAAATCTTGTCATCTATGAAGATTTTGCTATTACTGAAACCAAGTGTTTTATTTCCATAGTAGGATTAGTAACAGTTTACTACTCCCACTGCATGGCAGCCATCTGGCTTTTGTACACATCTAGCACACACCCGGCTTCTCAGAACTGATGCCCAAGGGCAAGTAGTTCTAGCATTCACTTCCTCAACTCTTTGAGGTGCTATCCCTTTAGATAGGTCAGTACCATATCTTAAGGGATGGAAACCTTTCTTGGAATTTCTATGAATAGAATATGTCCAAGGTGTACTATAAATGTGACAGTCCCAATATCCTCTTCTCTTTGCTTCTGAACAACTTCAGAACTAAGATCTGAGAGGTATCTTTGAAATCATATTTCAAGATATGGAATAGTCAGTCTATAAAACACTCATTATTATCCTTATATCATTCCAAATGATTAGGATATCATCTACATTTAGCATGATGAACACAAAGGCACTCCCACTAAGCTTCACAAGGCTCATCAAGATTCTATCTGAAATCATAACACTTATAATTTCATCAAATCTTATGGTCCAACTTCAAGAAGCTTATTTGAGTCCTTAGATAGATTCCTTAGCTTGCACATCTTGCTTTCCTCAACCATGAAGCCCTGGGGCTACTTCATGTTAATATCCTCAAAGAGGTATTCGTAGAGGAATGCAATATTGACTTACATCTTGAAGATGCAATAGTCAAGTTATGTAGCTAAGGTTAGCAATATTCTGATGGTTTTAAGCATGGTCACCGAAGAGAAAGTCTCATTGCAAGCAATGTCTTCTCTTCCGGTGTGTAGCTTATGGCTACGAACCGTGCTTTGAAGATCTCTACCTTCTCATCAGGTTCCCTGTCTCTTGAAGATCCATTTACACCTTTACAGATCTTACCCATATAGGTGGATCCTCGAGGGTCCATATACAACACTTGTATATGAAGTCTACATTAGACTTTTATTGCTATCCATCTATCCATGCTATGATCTTCAGAAGCTTCATCACATGAAGTTCGATCATTGTCAGATTTCTCTAACACATGGAATCCATCCTCAAACTCATTTGAAGAGGTATTAATGTTTCATCTTTAATTGTCCTTTTAGTTTCCAATTTCAGGAGTCTCATTATAAATGAGTTCCTACACTTTATTTTCATCTTGATTCTCAAGAGTCTCAACCTCTAAGAATCACATTCTCAGAGATGAGATATTTTAAGAATCTCAAGGTCATAAAGTAGGTATCCAATACCATCCTTTATTTTCCTAATGAAGCAGCACTCTCAAGTGCTAGATTCCAACATACATGGAACCTTATTAAGGATATACATTGTAGTCTCTACTATACATATATACCAGGAAACTAAGGGATAATTATGCTAAAAATTCAACATTGATAAGATCATGTCACACATGATCCAATTGTATCTACCTATAACTCTTTTGAGTTAAGGTGTGTTAGGAGGATTGAGATAGAAATGATATTCATATCTCCATAAGGTATTCTTCGAATTTATCTAGTAGGTACTTGCTACCTAGATTAGATCAAATTCATTTTATCTTCCTTCAAACTTTGGTTCTAAACCAAAATTAATGAAATCTTTGAACATTTCAAAGGTTTCTTAGATGAAGAGAAGAAATCTCATATCATACATAATCATCAATAGATATCACATATCCACAATGTTTACTATGATATAGATGATCCGCATACATCAATATGTATGAGATCCTGAATACCTTGGCATCTTACGCCATTCCCGAAGAAGGGTGTATTGGACATTTTTTACTTTGAATACAATATTCATAAGTATGTAAGTTTTGAAATTTTAGACATTCTAAAGTTTCATCTCTTACTAGTTTATTGATCAAATCGATAGACAAATGTCCAAGGCTCGATGCTAGATCATTGTCAAATGATCTTCATCCTCCTATTGATCTTATAAAGGTTTTAATTTCAATATTTAGAAATATTAATGAACCATTCATTAATTTTTCTAATTTAGTGGAGTCCACCAGATTTTAGATTACTATCTGAAATATCTCCATCATAATTCTTTATGATAGTTCTACCTCAGAATTCATGTTTATTTCCAACATTTAGAAATAAACAATGAGTGTATTCTAATATCTAGGTCATAGAGACATTCTCTAAGACTAAGGGCTCTCCCACTGAAATTAACAAGTCTATTAATCCAACAGAGATTGTTGCAACAATTGCATCAATATTCACGTGGACAACTATAAACCTTTAAGATCAAATTTTCCAGTCTTCTAAAACATATGCAACCCATTGCAAATGTCATCAGAAGATTGAGATACAATTATTTGACTTTATCTTATTCAATAAGTAAGTCAATATCAATGATTTATGTAGATTACTCTGATGCTCCATCCGAGTCCTTTTCTAAGGATTCTAGACAGACTTGAAAGTCATGCTATCAACACATCAACTTATTGCAGTATTGGCATTCATCCAACTCTTTGGACGTCATATGGAAGTTACAGAAGTCCAGTCAACTCTTTGACTTTCCTTCTTTCTTGGGTCCAACCCATGCTTCCATTGCGCTCCCTTTATCTATAAGCAACCATTGCTCAAGACAGAGGATCTCTTATTTTAAATTCAAAAGAATTCAAAGTAAGAGTTTTTCAACATTTATACATGCTTCATTAAATTCATACAATATGAATATTATGAAGCTTCATGAATGACTAGAGTATAGATAGTAGAATAATGACACTCATCATCTACATCCATCTAAACTCTTGAAACATAGGTTCAGGTAGGTACTCAAACAATTTGAATACATCATCTCTTTATAGAGCTACCATTCTACATGATGCAGAGAACCATGTCATCCATGATTAAATGTCAAGAGCACATATGTATGCCATAATATCTTCATTGATTTTTATAAGGATTATTTGACAATTGCGATCATCATCGACACGATACTTCCAAAGTACGTTCGATGAGATCAAGACTATAGAGACATACAAACCCTAGGGTTGTAGTCCTATTATCTATTTAATTATCATTCCTCATTATTATGAGGAAACTTGCACATTGCAACCACATACATTATGTGTTCAATTGCAAATACAATATCTGGATCATTGAGTCCAATCCATGATATTTTACTGGTTATTATTGAGTATATCATTGAGTGGGTTTTAATGAAGGATTATCTGAAATAAGAAATTTGCATAAATGTATGTATTTATATATACATATTTTACTTTGATTTAGGAATTTTTATATCAAAGTTGTCTTGCCATGTCAACATTGAAAGTTCATTCCCTTAATCACTTTCAATGTAAGAGATATACTTACCATTATATCTCAAGCAAGATCTGGGATCTCCTTCCTTATCTTTGTTGCATCCCAATAATATGAGAACCTACAACTCGGATAAAAAGAAGCGGGAACACATTCCGCCTTGCAAGTCCAACTTGCATCTCCCAATTCGGTCTTTAACACCCGGGCCCACCACCCCTAAGGCGATGTTGACCCGTCATTAATTGAACCAACCGTCAACAGGAATACAACTCGCTATGCGCAATCCAATATCGCCCCAATAATATGAGGACCCGATATTGGGGTCACTACGCATACGTCCTTACTCTTTCGAGAAGCGACGAGCCCGATCCAGATGCGCTTGCATACAGGAGCTGTCACTTCGGACAGGCGTCTCCCACATGCAATCCCTGGCGACGGAACCCTCCGCCTTGACGGGAGACCATGGATGTCACTTATGTGATCCTCCATATCATATTCAAATTTTAATTAATTATCGTGAATCACATTCACATAATTAATTCTTCCAAGGGAATTATTAACTCTAATCATATTAGAGTATTTTAATTGGACATAATCAACTTAATCATATTAAATTAATTATCAATCCAATTCAATCAATCAAACTTGATTATTTTACTTGAATACATATATGGTAATATCTCAAAATACGTATTAATTCGAATTTTAATAATTAGAAAAATACATCTTAATCCCTCGGACATTATCCCTGCCCTACCCGCTGTCATGGCCAGTACCGACGAGAGTGGGACGGACCACATACGTTGCAACCCGCAACCCCAATGCTCTCCGACTAGGCACCATATCCGCCTCGGGAAAGGATAATGCCAAATTGATTAATTTGTACTTGAGATGATCATCGGTTTTTCAACCGAAATTGTACCATATAGTAATAATCAAAACATTTTTTATTATAAGGAAATTTGCTAGACAAATTCCCAAATCCTATTCAAGCATCAAGTTTGAAAGATTGTGGTTTCCAATTATGATTTAGATCACATCCTAATCAATTATTGGTTAAGACAATGTCATTTTAGGGAATAATTATCATAAAATATTTCACAAATATTTATGCACAATTATTCTAGGAAATTAAACAATTTAATTTCACTAAATGATTAAATGACAATCACCAATCAAACATTAAGTTTGATGAATGTGTTTCCAATTACGATTTAGATCAAATCTAATCAATTAATTGGATGAGGCCAAGTCAATTATGTAAATAATCATCTTCAAATATTTCACAAATATTTATCATGATTATTTCACGAAATTAACAATTAATTTCACTAATTGACAATCACTTGGTTCTTGATTAGGACTGTAATTTCAGCAGTGACCCCTTCTTACTAAAATTAGCATATCTCAATCATATTAAATCCAAATTAGACAAAATCAATTTTCATAGATTGCTAATTTGATTTAGGACAGAATCCAAGTGATGTTACACGCATTTCGAGGCAAGTCTAAACAGTAATTAACATTTTAATCACGTTCAGATCTACAGTTCCCACAACAGTGTATACATGTTCATTAAAACAACCATATCTAGAGCATACGAAATCCGATTTACGTAAACTCAGTTCCTATGGTTTCCTTATTTAATGGGGAACAAAATCCAAGTATTAAATTCGTGTTTAAACAATTTAAACAGTGCCGAATTTATTTACTAAACGGATCTGCGAAATCAAACGCGATAAAAACTTTCGCGACCTTAACGAACCCAAGTCGCTCTCGGTTTTTCGAATCATATTCGAAACCGTCGACCTAAGGCTCTGATACCACTTGAAGGATATGGAATTATCCTCAAGCGCATCACGGAAGCGTGATCGTCGTATCGGATACGACGAAGAACGACTAGTCGTACTAGTTGTTCGGTGCAGCGGAATTTAAAAAATTTTATTCGATGAAACCACATGATCCGAGAACCATTCTCAGATCGTTTCATCTATAACCACAACAAGTATAATGCAATACCTCTTGAAGCGTGGTTGATCAAGTCTCTAAAGAAAGAGACCTCCTGTCTCAAGTCCGATCGTCGGCGAGACTGCTTGCGAGCGCGGGGATGAACCGCGTTGTCCTCGCAATCCAAGAAGATGATCCAAGCATGGTTGCTCCTGATCTCGTCGCACGAGATCAAACGTCTCCTTCGTGAGAGGAACTCTCCAAGAAGACGGAGAACCGAAGAACGTCGAAGCGGCGGTGCGGTGGCGAAGGCGACGACGGTTCTCTCCTCTAGGGTATGGTGGACGGCCACCAACAAGAGAGGGAGAAAGGGATGGCGTGTATGAAGAAATGAGGGAGAGAGAGAGCTCCAATATTGCAAATCCTTAGAGAGCATAGAATGCCTCTCTATTTATAGGGTTTTGGGATCCATGGATCTCAATCCATGGGACACATAAAATCAATGGATGAGATTGATTTGTGTCAATCCAATGGCCAAGATTGTTGTTGTCAAAAGCAACAAATTTAGGTTAAAATATATTTGAAAAAAATCAAATATAATTTAGTCCTAAATCAACCCAACAAATAAGGAGAGAATGTGCATGGATATTTCATCTCCATGCACCTTCCATGTTGGACGGCCACCCATTCCATATAGGAATGGTGTGCCGCCCACTATGGGAGTCCAAGGAGGCAATCTCATGGATTCCCATGAGATTGCATATCTCCTTGATTTTTCTCTCTTATTTATTTGCAACAAATTTGTTGGATTTTATTCTTCAAAAATAATTCACAATTATATTTGAGAATATTGCATTCTTGCCATGGAAAAAATTGTGAATCATATTCACAACCCAAAACAACATATAATTCATATTGTTAATTAATTACACAATGTGTATCCAATACACATAATAATTAATCAACACATATAAATTATAATTAGCTCTCTCTAATACATTATAAATCACATTTATAATATATTATGAATAATTGGATATTTCTATCCACATTATTCTTATCCACATTAATTAAATCACATTTAATTAAATTGGATAATTTTTTTCACACATCAAGATGATTAAATCACATTTAATCATTATTTCTTCATTGCTTAGATCTTATGGAATTATTCTTGAACCCTTCAAGAATAATGCAATCTCTCCGCAGATACTTGGAGATAAGGACAGGGCGATTGTATTGTTCCACGTATAGTGACATGGATATTGAGATCATATCTCAAATCCAGATCGCGGGACTCTCATAGATGCTTGATTAAATCAAGACCGTAAATCTAATCTTCTCATTGTATCTGAATCACATTCAGATCAATGTCCAACACTTAGACCAAGATCGGATCACTTCTCTACTGAGAGGAGTCACTAAAATCCAGACCCGTTTCATCACTCCCTAGGAATGGAAGCGTCATGGTTATACAATCGTTTATGATCAAATCACCCTCAGGTATTCCCAATACCTGTACATCCTGCATACTGGAAGACTCAGACTAAACCCGAAGTATCGGATCAACTTTATACTGTCTACTTCATGGTTTTATCATTAAGTTTCTCATTCGATCATTGGGAGTTGGTATCGATCATACACTTTCCAAAAGTGTATATCATACCTAGGTCTTGATCATATACTAAAAGTATATATCAAACCTACAAATTCAGTCAAGCTTCCAAAGCGAGACGACCATGCGCATGGAATTTGATTCATCCCAATATCTCATGAGTGAGCTCATGTCTTCCGGTTCAGTAACTGAACCTGTATGATCCCTTTGAGAGATCGTATTACTCATATGCCCTTATATGCACACCAGCGCGCCGGTGTATAGACCTTGATTAGGTCATCAACCTATTGGTCTACCAAATGTACACACTCAGACATATAGTAACACATCTGTCTCCGGTCAGAGGATGCGTGCCTATATCATGACAGCATATGATATAGGACTTTGGTTATCTTGATCTCGTTAAGTCAACTCTCTGACCTAACTAATCTGACACCTCCGAATCTCTATTCCTATGCAGAGGACCTGCATCAAGAGGTCGGTCAGATATCAGCCATCAGAGATAGGATTGCCATCTCCTACTCAGGCTGGAGATCATCTCTTAATAAACATTTGACGGTGCTTGATGAGTCCTCAATCTAACTCTTTAGATATTCATCCAAGCACCAGCCTCTATGATTCAATAGTTGAATCAACAGCTGTATGATCATCAAGATGGCCATGGTACATAACCCTAATTGTACTAAGGGACCTATTATACAAATTATTCATTCATCATTTCAGATCAGGGAATGATATTTGCAATAACATTTATTGCATAATGGCTCGCCGTGGGCTCGCATTTCCAACACCCCACCGCCAGCGCCTCCCGCCATATCGCCCCGCCACGTAGAGCCAGTGCGTCGCGCCTCCTGCCGGCCGCGCCGCGCTCTCACCGTCGACGTGTGAGTGGCCCCTTGCGCCCTAGCCGCCCCATGCCCTCGCGCCTTAGCTTGCAGGAGAAGAAAAGCCAAGGTCCAATTTTTTTTCTTTTTTATCTTTTTGAAAAAAATACAAATATTTCCCTGCATGTTTATATATTTTCAAAAGTACCCTTTAGCACACTTTGTTGGTTGAGTTTTTATTTCTGTATTGCAAAGAGACCCCTGACTTTGAGTGATAATTTGGACCTCAAATAGCATCACTTTATTCAATCAAAAATAACACTTTGAGGAGCAACTAATTCCTTATCTTGTGTCTATTTATTTGTATTTTTGTGAATATCAAATTATTTATTAAAAATCAGAGATTGAAAATCAATGATATTTTAACCATTTAAGCTCTGAAATTCACACATATTCATTTATTGCTCCAACAATTGTAGAAAATTGTGAATGATGTCTTTAAATGTGCTTTAATTACAGTCCAAATTTCATTCAATTTGGATTTATCTTGTGCATAAAATAAATTATAGAGTGAATTACGTAATTTATTTTTAATTAAATCCATGAAGATTATTTTTGAGAAATTCTTGGATTACTTATTAAAATATCTATTTGAGATAAATAATTCTCTGGATAATTTGATTTCATGGTTAATTAGGAATTAAATACTCACAGTCACTTTGTTTTCAGTAAAAAATTCATAAAAAAATCACAAAGTGTCGGAAAATTCCAAAAAATTAGTGTAGCTTTATTTCATCATATTTAAATTCTAATAAAATTTTCATAATTTTTGCATTTTATTTGCACAAAAAATTGCATAAAAACCCTAAAAGTTTACATTTTTCCTTTGTGCATTTTAAATCCAAAAATTTCAAAAAAATACTTTTGCATTCATCATTGGATTACGTTTACAGAAAAATATAATTTGGTCAATTTGGTCTAATTTCACATTCAAATTAATTTTATCTAAGTTGTTGATTTTCTTGATAACCTAGTTCATCAGTATCGGTGCATCTGCATTTTTATTGCATAAAAAAATTACAAAAAAATCCCACTTGGAAAACAACGATTTAGTTCATCTATTTTGATCTTGAGTTGTTCCTTACCTCCTCGAGTCAACCCTGGGGCTTGGCCAAGTTAAACAAACATAAAACCGCACATTAATTTCATTCGACAATTCATCGATCCATACAGTTAATTTTTGATCGATCCAGATTTATCCGAGTGCAACGAAATCGTTAATTCGATACTATTGAAAGGGTTAATCCAGGATCAATCAAATGGCACCGTTGCCGGGAAGGCAAACGACTTAGGGCCACTTTAGAAAAATTAGATTGAAGTTTTCCATTCACTCAGGTAGTCTGATCCCCGAGCCGCATTGTAATTATCTACTTTTCCCTAATTATTTTTCTGATCATTTCTATATATACTTTGATATCCCTCTCTGAAATAATTTTTATCTTTTTGTGCGAGGACCCGATAGGCTTGGAGCGGCTTTCTTGAAGTCGACACATCTCAAAGTGCATCGGAGGCCGACGATTCGTGGATCGACTCTGCTGGTGAAGACGTCAAAAAGATCATTAAAGAGAGATTTTTACTAACTTGTAATTGCATCTTTAAAGCGGTTCCCGTTTGGGTTGTCGCATGTGTAAGTGAATAACAAACGTGTCCCCGTGTGCTGTGTGGATTGCTTTGCGTAGAATAGGACCTGCACTTACGGATCTTAGAGCTATTTTAGGACCCGTTTGTGCTTGTAAAATTTTAGAACCACACTTCACATATAAAAGACACACTTAGACCGCAGGAGCAGCTTTTTCTCGCTTGCATTCCATTTAGTGTAAAAATTTCAATTCTGTATTGCATCCTGCATTCTAGAGAGATGGAGGCACTGCAAGTCTTCTTACTCAAGCATTCATCATCGTTTTCTCGATCGCATCAGCTTTTTCTGATTCTCTCTCTCAGTTTTTCTAACCTAGGATAAAGGAATTGGGAGTGGACAGTAGACGTAATTGTTTGTGTGTATTAATTACAGTGGTAAATAATCTCTAAAATCACGACTGCTAATTAAATTGGACAAAAACATTAACTAAAATTAACCCTTGTCTGCGGGAGAGTAACCCCGGCCTTGTTTTCAGGGTGAGTGAGGATACTTGAGTGTGTGTGCACACCCTGAGGCAGATCCCAAATCCCCGCCTTCCATATCACAAACCAATTGATCCTAGCAAATATCACGAGTTGAATTTTCTCAGGTTCACTGACTAGCACCAAGTAACCCCCGCCTGTTCGCAGGTAGAAATGGTAAACCAACAGTGCTTCCCGCCTCCGCCTGCTTGTAGGTAGATTGGGGCAGGTCTTTGAACTCATCAACTTGAGATAGGAGCGAAGAAAGGAAGGGCGCCGGTATCTTAGGCGACAGGTTGAACAAGGAAGACACATCTGGCTTTGAGTCAACTTCCCTATAGGACACGTAACCTTTGCTACTTGCTTGAAAATTCACACTTAAAATTAACCAGACTAATTGGACTCGGTTTCGGGTCCTTTATCGTGTTGAGTGTGAACTCAGGGTTTGCTCTTGCGTTTGTCTTTGTGTCTATCAGTGTGTGTTATCCTATGTAGTTGCACATTTTCTACCTCGATCTGCTTACATTTCCTCTTCAAGATGTCGAGATATTGGTCCCTATACCCTGAAACCTCTGGTCATTCCTCCTCGACCATATACCGTTCATCTTCGCCTTCTCTTTCTCCCATGCATCCTATGCCATCCACGGGAGACCTTTACCCGTGGTCGGTTCCACCTCGACCTGATTATGAAGTCAGAACTTCTATTGACTTCTCCACCTGTTCGCATTTCTCACCTACTCCATATTCTAACACTCCAGACCCACTTCCATCTTGGGCTGACTGTCATTTTTCTCGAGAGCTTGTTGGAATCAATGAACTATATGAAGAGTAAGCCACTGCTGAGACAGACGACTGGCAGAATTACTTGGATGATCGAACATATCGAATGGAAAGGCATGCACCTAATGATCTTCCTGACTTGATTGACTTTAGTGATCAAGCTTACATAGACCAGTCCTCTTCCAAACCATTTAGAGAGTCTACGCATTCATAGGATTGGACTCATGGATTCAATCTACGGACCACCTCTTTATTGACTCCATCATGTGAGGCTCCGAGTAGCGTCTGCCATTCAGATGGTCCATACTCGACCCAACATTATGTGCCAGAGTCTAGGTATGTTGAGTGTGAGACCCCAATATCTCAGCAGTATCCTCCAATTAAGAAGAACTCTCCCATGACTTGTCATGAGAATTTTGTAGAGGATGACATCTCTATACTTATTAAGAAAAATGAATCATTTGGTAACGAGTTAAGAGATGTCATGGAAATATTGCATTCAATTTCTGTCAGCCTAAGTATGAAAGTGGAAAAAAAAGTAAGTAGATTTGATGTTGAAAACCGAGCGAGCATCAAGGAACCCATAGATTTTGTACAGCTGGAGTCCATTCTACCTCCTTCTTCTACTAATCACTTACCCTCCAATCCAGAGTCTGATCATTCATCCACCAAAAATACCAAAAAAATGAAAAATCAGAAAAACACATAAAAATTAAAAATGAAAAAGACTTAGAAAAATTGGATCCTACGCTAAGGGAAGCACTCAATGAGGAATTGATTTTTAAACTTCCCTTAATAAAGGCCATAGATCACTTTCCCGACCTCAAGAGATTTGTAAAGAGTAAATTGATGCCCAAAAGGTCGAGTACTAAGAGAACAAGGACTGAGAGACAAATAGTGTCTATGGCCACCTCCTTGGCAATGGGGAGAAAGACCAAGAGCCGTAGAGTGAAGCAGTTTCCTAGGGTTGAATGTGAAATCAAAGACACTATCTTTACCCATGCAAGAATCGATGATGACTCTCCGATAAATATCCTCCCGACCTCTGTGTTTGACAAGCTCAAACTCAGGCCAATCAGAAAGTCGAGAGAGATCATTCAGCTCGCTGATCGATCCATTAAATGATCTAGAGAAAATATTTCAGTCATTGTTACTTTCCAATGTGCTCTACTCCAGGTAGACTTCACAGCCATTGAAATTGAGCACCGAGGAGAGTTCACCCAATCTTCGATTATTGTCGGGAAGCCGTTCTTAGCCTCAACTAAGGTGACTATAAATTACGAGACTCGAGAGATTGATTTTTCAGCATTGGGAGTTCTCTGACCTCACCCATTCTTTGATACACTTTACTCTAAGGTGACCCACACATCCGCTGACAGTCGTGACAATCAAGAGGTAGATGAGTCCCACCTCTCTGCTACACCTGAGAGACCGACTATCCGGACGACCGTTGGTTCTGAGACTCCCCACACCTCCACTTCATCAACTGTTTGCACCACCTTGACAGCTTCTAAGAAGGACTCACGACCAGAAGCTATCATTGAGTCAGACACGACCTTTGTTGATTAGCTTGGCCATTTTGATGATCCAACACATGAGCCCAATAATGCCAAGTCGACTTCTGTCCACTAGCACCTTCTCGAGACTCGTCTGACAAGGAACCCATGGTCAGCACCATATCTGATGAGGAAACAACCAAAACTAAATTGACTCCACATAAAAACACGACTGCTCACTCCTCTAGCTGGTTATCTAGTAAGAGGAAGTCGAGAAATGATTCCTCGAGGAGTTCCTCCGAACCCCTCAAGGCGCGTCACTCTCCACTCCCTCTCAATGATTCAGGTTCTAGAGAACCGACTAAGAAAGTTTCCTTCAACATACCGGAGAAGGAATTTTCAGAGAAATCCTCATCGGGTCCGGATGAGGTGATTTATATGAGTGAGCTCAGTTCGGCTGTTCTTAAGCCATATCTGAGCAAGCAGCCGTGTGTCGACCCTCGTTAGACGATCCCTACACCTCACTATTATTCATCTGAGGACGATTGTGACATCGACACATATGTATATTATCCACCTCCTCGCGTCTACAAAAAGGTTCGTCACAAACCTTCTTAATCCTTGTATATTCTCACTCTTTCTTGTATATATTTTCTCTCCCTCGCTCCCCAGTGATTTGAATCACTCGCCCCAGCTCCATCGTTTCATTTTTAGTCTATACTTAGGATGACCGGATCTGAAGTATAGGGGAGAGTGACCCGAATCTATTCACTATTCGTTGTACATCCTCCAGATCTCATCGGTTCTCACATCCACTCTTGTCCTATACTTAGGATGACTAGAGTCTAAGTATAGGGGGGACCGATGCCCGCCATGTATATACTCATCCTTTTCCCCTCTTGACCTTGTCCGCCCCATTTTTGATCTTCTTCTACACATAGGTTGCCAGAGCCTAATAGGGGGGTGGAGCGACTTCTATACTTCTGGATATTTTGGCTCTCCTACGCATAGCACGAGCTATGACTTCTCTCTCACTTTTCATGCTCTGAGGACATAGCACACGCTAAGTATAGAGGGGCGTGTTTATATTACATATATACTTTACTCATAACTCGTACTTTCACGTATTTTTGTATATGGTATACCACTTGTATATTCTGTATAATACTTATAAAACACTTGTAAATTGTTGTAACATAGGAGGTATACCAAATTTTAAAAAAAATTGGAAAAAATTTTCATGTATACTTGTATAATATGTATAATATGTATAATGCTTGTAAAAAAAGAGGTTGTAAAATTCTTGTAAATAATACTTTTATAAAGTATGATGTATACCAAAAAAAATTACTTGTAAACTATGTATATTATGTACAAGTTGTATAAACTAAAAATTGTTGTAAATAATAAAAGGTATTGTATACCGGTAAATAAAACAAAAATGTTGAAAATAAAGGCTTCTTATTTACTCTTGCATATCATCCTTGCATTTCAAAAAAAAAGGTCTTGCATTTCATTCATCTCTATAGCATGTCATCTACATCTCATCTGCATATCATGCATATGCAAAGTGGAAAGTTAGTGGGTTCTGAACCAAGTTATGAATAAATGTTGAGGAGGGACTTGATTTGACCTTAATCCACCTAATTTAGAGGAATCTTATAGGAACTGGAGTTAAGATTTCTCAGGTCAAGTGACTTAATTCTTTGAGTCTGCAAGTCTATGTTCACATGTCATCTTGATTAGTCTAAGTAGAATATCTCGTGCACACGCATGATTCTTTTAGACAGCGACCTAACTTGGATAAGCACCATGCACGTAGCTCTTCATTGATGAGGTGGTGATGGAGTAGCACATGGGTGAAAACATCCGTCCTCTTCTAGGGAGGTGATGAGCCGCTCGATAGACTAAGGTAAATCAGATACTCAGGTCGTTGCGACCTCAGTCACTCGAGACTCAGCTCAACAAGAAAAATAAAGAGCAGACCACCAATCAACAAGATAAAACAATAAAAGCAAAAATAGTGGCCCTGGCTATGAGATTAGCCTCGTGTAGCACCCAGGGTCAGACTCAGGAAGCACGAATTGGCCTTGCGCCTACGAAGTAGTCTAAAAGCAAATAAAATAAAAACAAATATTTTTGGTGGTTTTTAAATATTTTAATATTTTTTGATTTTTAATAATGGAGGAAAATAATAAAAAGGCAAAAGCAAGCACAATCAACAAATTATTTGCACACTCTAAAAAGCTCCAAAAATGCAAACAAAAATAGTTTTATATTTTTTAGGATTTTACTGTTTTTGGTTAATTTTTAAGATTTTTTTGATTTTTATAGAATTTTTTAAAAATAAAAGAAGGCCAAAACAGGAAGCCGTTGTCCAGTCAGGCTTGGAAGATCAATTTAAAATATCAAATTGATATGTAAAAGCCTGAAGGTAATTTTTATGAAACTACAAACAACAAAGAAAATTCAGAAAAAGAATTTGTAATTTTTTGGATTTTCTATAATTTTTTAGAATTTTCATGAGTTTTTAAGGGTTTTTTTTTTAATTTTTAAGGTTTTTATAAGTCTAAAAATTGCCAAAAATGAAAAAATCAAACACACAAAAACAAACAAAACTTAATTTTTTTGGAATTTTTAAAAGAGTTTTTATATTTTTTTATGATTTTCTAATCTAGACTGACACAAAAACAATGATTTTTTAATTTTTAAAATAACAAGACACCTCAAAAATGTACCAAATTTTTGGTGAAAGTTTTACACAGTGGCAGGAACCATGTTTCTTATTTTCACGCGATTTGGACTTAATCTGATATTTTATTTAATTAGCACAAGGTCTCACAGTGCACAGGGACCTATCCGTAATAAAAAGTATCTTCAGGGGCTCAAAAGTAACAAATCCAGAATGTTGGGGGTCCCTCGTGCAAAAACTCCAAGAACACACGCGTGCTGCCCGTGTACTGGGCACGAAAGGACCTAGATGTAAGAAAACTTAATTCCAGGGGCTTATTAGCAACACGTGCTAAAAGCCCAGGGAATAAGTTGCAAAATACCCAACTAATTCAGCACATGTTGAATAAAATCATTCACAGGGGTATGGATGCAAATATCAGAAAATAAATTTCATTCCATAACCCATAAAAACATCAGCCCATACAACGCAATTTCTCCAAAAATCATGTGACGAAGCACGTGTCTCACACAAGCAGGGATGAAAATGCAAATACAATAAAGGTTTAGGTCCTAAGTACAATATTTCCAAAATAAAAACAACTGAGACAAATATTTACTAAACTATATTGTAAAAACAAAATGACAGGGGCCTAAGTATAATTACCCCTTATTATCGGAGGGCTGAGGTGATGCCACGTGGCTAATCCGAAGGCTGAGATGCGTGGCTAACCCTTCTCTGGATCGAACGGTCCTGATCAACCCTCGATTGGATCTGACGGTGGGTGGCTACTCCTCAAATAAATGGTCTAGATCACACTTGGAGCTCCGAGGATGAACGGACGGCGGAGGAGGGTCCTGGAAGAACACTTCGTCGGCGAGCTTCGCCGGCTCCGTGCGTGCGGTGGGGACCTCCTCTCCGGCTGTTGAGATATGGAAAAGCTCCGCCGTGATGCTCCGCAGCGACTGGGATCCTCCGATAAGACCGGAGACCACCGGAGTGGCCCGACGACGTCGGAAGCTCGAAGCTCCTGGGCTCGAACGAGACGACCCTCAGATGGGTTGTCTTGACCTGCAAAACAACCTAGAAAGCTTCCTGGGTCGAGGGAAAACTGCCTCGACCCGGTTAGAGGTGGAGTGGTGATCGGGCACGTCGAGATGGGCGACCTCCGGCGAGGCGACGATGATGAAGGTCGAGCCTTGGCTCTGGGGCAAGCCAAGGTGGATGCATGGGTGCAGAAGGTGGAGAGGGGTCTCGCGAATGTGATGGTCGGGTCGGATGAGCGGAACGGTGATCGGAGTGGGTGGAATCGATGAAAGATGGAGATGGGTCGAATTGGGCGTAATAGAAAATTAAGGGAAACCAGAAGGATTCGGGTCTACCTGATGGATGCAGTCGACTGGGGATGAGCTCGCGGAGCTCTGGGGGTCCTAGCCTCGAGGAAGCGTCGAGTTCCGAGGCTAGGCGCACCTCGCGGCGGTGCACGACGGCTGATGTCGCCGGATCAGTGGCGGAGGGCTTCCTCTCCTCTCTTCGACACGCCAATCGATAGCTGTCACTCTAGGGATTAGGGTGGAGGTCCTGGGACGAAGGAGCAGCGCCAAAGATAGAGTGAAATGGCGGTCGGAGCTGAAGCTTTATGAAGCAGAGGGTCCGAGAAGATCAGATCGGGCACGGCTCTGTGAAGCTCAGATCCCTAAAATCCGCCCCGGGCGAGGGTCTCGGATGATCAAGGAACAAATGGATCCTGGGGTTTAGGTATTTGGCGATCGGAACGAGTGGGGAAAAGTAGGAGAAATCGGGTCGGGTGCACAGAATCCTAGTCTGGTGGTCCTGGGGTGAGAGTTGACCAGGGCTCAACATCCCCCGTGGACCAATCAGAGCTCGCCAATTATTAAAGATTTAGAAATTCAATAAAAAATAGTAAATGCAGTTATTTCGAAAAACTTAAAACATGAAAAATGTTTATTTATTTTCTAATTAATTTTTAGTGATTTTTATTAATTTTTTCGAAATATAAATTATGTATTTACAAAATAGTATTATTATATATAGGTATATACATATATTTATTTTTTATTTTAATTTTTAATTGTTTATTTTTATACATTTATTCCAATTTTACATTTTATTTATAAGATAAAATTTGGAATAAAGGGGTATTTTTATTTTATTTTTTTATTATTTGTTTCCAAGGGTTAAATAAATAGGTATACACAAATATGTACATGGTATATATACAATGTGGATTTTGATTTTTATTTTATTCCTTTTTATTTTTTATATTTTTCTAGTTTTTATTTTATTTTATTTACACCATGAAATGTGAAATTTAAAAATATTTTTATGGGATTTTAATTATTTATTTACAAGAGGAAAATAAATAGATGTGTGGTTTTATACACATAGTCTATGTACAATGAAAAAGGAAATTTTATTTATTTTATTTTTCTCATTTTTATTTTAATTTTATATTTACAAATATATACAAATAATAAACACCCATTTTATTTTATAAAGAGGTGTCCACATCTAATCAAAGAACGAAGGGAAGCCATCTATCGGCCGGGGTTCTGGCTAAAGACTCGACGGTAGAGCTGACGGGCAAGGCAAGGTATATCAAAGTCTACATACAAAGTTTTAAGCTCCTCAATAAACCAAATCAGAACAAGTCTACATACACAAACTCTAATGACCATGAATCTTTCCTTGTACGGTGTAAGTGATATGTAGCTCCCCACCTCAGAAGTAACAATGAAACAACCTCCCTCAACCTGGTAACTCTAATGCCTCGGTCTAGCAACTCTTTCCTCGAGAAGCGGGGTATTCCCTTCTAAGTTGAAGTGCAACCGGCTCAAGAAGAGGGGGAGGAAGAGAATGGACCATGGCCAGTGTAGCCATGTATCCTTGGGAGCTCTAACCAGTGTAGCTGAGTCTCCCACTGCAAGCTTCATGAGATGGAACATATATACCATAAGCTTTTGCTTTATTTGACTATATACACTCCGGTGGGATTATTAAATTTTTAATCCGACCCACCACTTTTTTGGAGTTCTTTTCTTTTTGCACATTTTTTTGTGCATCTGTACAACATATCTACATGGTGCAGCATATATACAAGGAGTTTTTCCTCTTGAGCCACCAGACCAAGTTGAGACGCACTTCCTTCACTAGAAGAAGAAGAGAGGTTCCGCCTAGAAGTACTACCCTCATATGCTACCCCAAGCCAAAGGAAACTGCCTCCTCACCACCTCATCCGTGGAGAGCTATGTGTAAGGTGCTGGTGCAAGTAAAGCCATTGCCTTTGAATGTCATGCGTGTGTTGTTAAGTGCTCTACTTAGGCTCATCAAGATGACATATGCTCATAGCCTAGTGGACTCAAAGAATTGAGTCCCAATGGACCTGAAAAGTCTCAATCCTAAGCCCTCTAAGGTTCCTCTTATTGTTAGATGGATTAAGGTCTTAACCAAGCTCCATTTGTCAATTTAATTCCAGGCTAGTTTAAATGTCAACTATGATCCAAGAAAAATTATACAAGTATTTACAAAGATGCAATTTACAAACTATTTACACATGTGCAAAAATTTTTGAAAAATGTTTTGAAACCATGGATGTATGTATGAATGCGAAGTTTTGCAAAATATTTACACAAATTTACACGAGGTTTTTGCAAACTTTTGATTTTCAAAACATTTTGGAAAAATTTTGTACTATCGACATAATTTTGATAAGAAAATATTTACACACTATTTACACAAAAAGTTTTTACAAACATTTTACAAAAATATATTGTATAATAGCTATGTATGTGCAATAAAAGAAAGTTTATTTACAAGGATTTTTTTTTAAATTTTTATGGATTTGTAGGTTTTTAGCCATTTTTATTTATTAACACACTCACACAAAGTACGAGTTATGGCTAAAGTATATATGAAATATACACACACCCCCTATACTTAGCTCGAACGATGTCCTCAAAGTGATCAAGAGCGATGAAGAAGACATAACTCATGCTTAGTATAGGGAAGTGGAAATGAATGGCTATATACAAAGATGAATCAAAGAATAGAATGAAGAGAACTCGGTGTTTCCCCCTATACTTAGGATCAAGTAATCCTAAGTATAGCAAGCTGTACAGAAAGGGAAATCCGAGTGACGGATGTACAGGGTCTACCCCCCTATACTTAGGGTGAAATATCCCTAAGTATAGGCAGCAAAAAGGGGTAGAAAGAATCAAAAGAATACCCGAGAGTCCGACATCCCCCCTATACTTAGGGTAAAGTACACCCTAAGTATAGCATAATCATAAGATGAGAGAAGGGATGTGGGACTAAAGAATAGAGTGATATGGACAACTGGATCTATACAAGTCGGAAGAACAGTGATAATCAGGCGTGAGATGCAATAGATGTGAGTCAAGAGACAACATCTCACGCAAAGTGAATAGGGGCAACATTAACGACCCGTAGCTCATGATCTTGATATGGCTTGAGCCGCTGGCCGTTCACTCGAAAGGTAGCATCAGAAGACAACTCAGATATATCAATACTCCCATTGTCATGCACCTTTCTAACTAGATAAGGTCCCTTCCATTTGCTCTGTAGCTTCCCTGGAAATAGACGAAGCCTAGCATCAAACAGCCATACTCTCTGTCCTGGCTCAAACTACTTGTGGCTGATATGAGAATCATGCCACTCCTTCACTCTCTCCTTATAATGTAGGCTGTTTGAGAAGGCGGTATCACGAAGCTCCTCCAGGGCTGCTAACTCTGCCCTCCTTTGATCTCCTACACTCTCTGGATCCAAAAGTATATATGTAACTGCCCAAAGTGACCTATGTCTCAGCTCAACAGGTAAATGGCACGGCTTGCCATAAACGAGGCGAAAGGGAGATGTACCCAAAGGAGTCTTGAAAGACGTCCGATATGCCCACAAGATCGAGTCCAAAAGATGTGACCAATCCTTTCGGTCAGGGCGGATGCCTTTCTGTAATATAGTCTTGATCTCCCTGTTCGACACTTCAGCAAGACCATTCGTCTGAGGGTGGTATGGAGTGGCAACTCGATGGTCTATGCTGAACTCTCTAGCAAGGGCCTTTACCTTGTCGTTGAGGAAATGAGACCCCTCGTCTGATATCAACACTCTAGGCACCCCGAACCATGAAATGATATTCTTCCTCAAAAATCTGCAAACAGTCCTAGCATCTGTGGTTTGGGAGGGGATGGCCTCAACCCAATGACTCACATAATCCACGGCCAACAGAATGTACTCAAATCCCTGACTCCTAGGGAATGGACCCATGAAATCGATGCCCCATGCGTCAAAAACCTCACAGAAGTGAATGGGCTGCATCGGCATCATATCACGCTGTCCACAAGTGCCCATCCTCTAACAGTCAATACACCTCTTCACGAACTCATCAGAGTCCTTGAAGAGAGTAGGCCACCATAGGCCGGATTGGAGCACTTTCTGTGCTGTTCTCCTCCCTGAGTGATGTCCTCCTGCCTCAAGCTTGTGGCAGTAAGTAAGGTCAATGTGGTGCTCGTCCTGAGGAATCCACCGACGCCAGATACTATCCCCTCCCTCATGGTAAAGGACAGGATCCTCCCAATGGTAAAACTTGGCCTTCGCGAGAAGGGTCTCAAGTTTCTGCCTGGGCCAATCTTGTGGAACTTTCTTGGCAACAAGATAGTTCACAATATCGGCATACCATGGGAGCGAGGCGATAGCAAGGATCGCCTCATCTGGGAAGGTCTCACAAATAGGGTCAATCTGCTCTAAATCCTCAAGATACTCCAATCAGGAGAGATGATCCGCCACCACATTCTTGACTCCAGGCTTATCCTTAATCTCTATGTCAAACTCATGGAGTAGAAGGATCCATCTGGTCAATCTAGCTTTGGCATCCTTCTTTGCCATGAGGTACCTGATGGTGGTATGATTAGTGTAAATGGTCACTCTAGATCCAATGATGTAAGATCTGAACTTATCTAGGGCAAAAACTACGGCTAGCATCTCCTTCTCAGTGACAGTGTAGTTCCGCTGCGCGACATCCAATGTACGGCTAGCGTAGTGAATAGCAATGGGACTCCATCCCTCCTCTGTCCCAGCACGGCCCCTACGGCAAAATCGGAGGCGTCCGTCATGATCTCGAATGGGAGAGACCAATCAGGTGGCTGGAGAACAGGAGCCTCTATGACGCAGCTCTTGAGAGTCTCAAATGGTGATAGACACATCATATACAAGGAACTCGGTGTCTTTCGTCAGCAGATCAGTCAACGGTCGGGCAATCCTGCTGAAATCATGAATGAATTGTTGGTAAAAACCGACGTGCCCCAGAAAAGACCGTAACTGCCGCAAGTTGGACGATGGAACGGATTTTCTAATGACATCCACCTTGGCCGGATCAACCTCCATGCCCCTGTTGGAGATGATGTGGCCAAGCACCGTCCCTTGAGTCACCATGAAGTGACTCTTCTCCCAATACAACACAAGGTGAACCTCAATACATCGCTGAAGGACTCGGTCTAGGCAGTCAAGACAGGAGTCGAATCCGTCGCCGTAGACCGAGAAATCATCCATGAAGACCTCCAAGCACTCCTCCACCATGTCTGAAAAGATAGACATCATGCATCTCTGAAATGTCGCAGGGGCGTTGCATAGCCCAAATGGCATGTGTCTGAAGGTATATGTCCCAAAGGGACAGGTGAAGGTGGTCTTGTCTTGGTCCTCGGGTGCGATGGCCACCTGATTGTAGCCGGAGTACCCATCCAGAAAGCAGTAATGGCTCTTCCCTGCCAGTCTCTCAATGATCTGATCAATAAAGGGTAGGGGGAAATGATCCTTCTTGGTGGCCTGGTTGAGTCATCTGTAATCTACGCAGACCCTTTAAGAAGTGGGTACCCGGGTAGCGATCTCCTCTTCGGACTCCGTGACAACAGTAGTGATGCCCGTATTCTTGGGCACCACATGCAACAGACTGACCCACTTGGAGTCGGAGATGGGGTAGATAAAATCAACCCTCCACCACTTCGAGATCTCCTTCATGACAACCTCTCTCAGATTCGGGTTCAGCCGCTGCTGGAACTCACGCGACGGCTTTGCCTCATCCTCGAGATAGATGTGGTGAGAGCACAGAGCTGGACTGATCCCCTGGAGATCCGCTACGCTCCATCCTATCACCTTGTGGTTCTTTTCAAGAACCCCCATCAGACGGGATTCTTGCTCTCCAGTAAAATCAGTGGAGATAATGATGGGTACATCTCATTCTCACCCGCAAGGAACCTATACTTCAGCGACACTGGTAGTGGCTTCAGCTCTGGACAAGTCGGTGCTGGAAAATCTGGCTTCTGAAGAATCCGAGTGTATGTGGCCAAATATGCACGGGAGAAAGAGAACTCTCGCTCACAAATTGGATCTGGAGAAGGATGCTCTGTTGGACTGTCTCTGCTATGCATGGCATCTACATCCTCCCTAGCTGCAGGCTCAGTGGAAGTCAGACATGGAATAAGATCATCAAACTCTTCCCAATCAACATCTCACTCCGAGGGATCTGTATCATACTCACAAAAATCGGTCTCGCGGTCAAGAACCGGCTCTGCTGACTGTGAAGTATCCTGGACTAGGAATGCGCTCTCCAAGCTCTCCTCTGCTGGTGTCTCTGCATCAACGAACTCTGAAGGTGAGAGGATGGCCTGTGCGAGTGAATCTGCCCAAACTGCCTCATCATCTGTGATTACAAAATCGCAGTCCTAGTGGATGTCTGGCCTTGCATCTGTCATCTGCTCTGAATCTGTGCTCGGCTCTGAGTAAGATGAATCTCTGTCTCTGATATCCTCGACCCTCTCTATTTGTACACTCTCGCCTTCGACATGAAAGTATACCTTCCCGCTATCATGGTCGGTCACTGCCTTGGCTGTGGCCAAGAACGGGCGACCTAGAATGATGGGGGTATCGATCACAGACTCGGGGATCTCCATGTCCAACACAACAAAGTTCACGGGGAATTGCAGGCCCTGAATTGTGACGACAACGTCCCTCAGCAACCCCTTCGGCCTCTTGACAGATCGAACAGCAAACTGAAGGACTGTCCTGCTCTGTCGTAGAGTGCCCAACTCGAAGCAGTCGAGAAGGACTGCCGGAAGTAAGTTGATCAAAGAACCGCTGTCTAATAGAGTGCGGTCGAACCTCTGCTCATGGATATGGCATCTGACATACGGGGCTCTGGAATCTGGCCTCTTGGCCGGCAGATGGTTCTGGATCGCGAAACACGTGGCCCGGGTAAGCACATGGATCTCAGACTGGTGGTTCCTCCTCTTCCTCCTAACTGTGGTCCTGTCTCTAAGTGATCTCAGGAGTAGAGGGATGTGCTCCAAGGCCTCTTGGAGAGTCAGCTGGATATGGAATCAGTCGATCATCTGCTGGTTGAACTCTACCTGATGGTTCTTTTTCTGATTTTCTTTTTTCTACCCCTTACCCAAATGGAGTGCTCTAGGGAAGGGGACTACAGGGTCCTTCTTAGATGAAGGACTAGGAGAGGGTCTAGGCTCCTCAAGCACGACAGGATCCACACATACATCATCATGCACCACAGGTGGATCAGAATAAAACAAACCCTTTCCTTTATTTCCAGAAGTGTCCTGAGATATAAGTATAGATGGAAAAATAACAGGACTAGCAGAAGTAGAAATGGTGGCCTCAGCACCATCCTCAGCATGTCGACTCGCGGCATCAGCACCGCGCTCTGGCTCAGCAACTATGGTGGTGTCAGTATCACCTCCTCCATCTGGTGTAGTGACGGCCTCAATACCGTCATGTGGATCAACATCCATGGTGGTGTCAGCACCACCGTCATCATCTCTCGCGGCCTCAGTACCGCGCTCCTCCTTGCTTGGCGCTCCTGAAGTAGCGTGGGAACGTCGCTCAGACGAGGCGCCGCCTGCTGGCATCCTACCGCTCCTAAGTGTAACTAAATCAGTATCAAACAGATATGCAGACATATCACCAAATGTATCACTAGGAGTGGCATACCCTGTGAAATCTACCTGCTCAGATTTCCTCTTCAGGTTGTTCGGGTTCGGCTCAATATTGGCAGGGATGACGGCCTTCCCTCTCACGATCTCCCGCACCTCCTGGCGGAACTCATCCATATCCCATCGGAAGGTGGCCTGCTGCTCTGTCACGAGGTAGGATATGTCGTCCAAGGCATGGTTCTCATAGGATAGCCCATGAGAACCTGACGGGTGGCCTCGCTGGTAGTGAGGCTGCTGCTGCTGGTACGGATACTGCTGTGGCTGGTGAGAGGGGTACTGTTGATGCTGCTGCTGAGGCTGATCACGCCTCCCAGAATGTCCCTGCTGATAGGGACGAGGACCATACTGAGATGATTGCTGCTGCTGCTGCTGGTACACTGGGGGTTGCTGCTGGTGGTGATCTCGCGGATGGCCGTACTGGCCATCCTGACCTGAAGGCTGCTGCTGGGAGCTGGCACCTCCGGCCGACCAACGGAATCTGGGATGGTCTCATCGGATACCGGGCAGGGGTCAGTCGTACCCGATCCCGTTGACATCCATCAACGGCTCGGGCTCTTAGGAGGGTAGCGGGAGTAGTGCCAGAGGCTGATCCAGATGGTAGACCACCATCTGAGTGTCTAGGGATGGTGGTGACTGGTAGCAAGGATGGGGCTGCTGGTACGGATCCGCTTGTACAAGGTGGACCTGTCTAGGCTGACTGGAGCTGGAGCGCTGGGACGAGCTGTCACTGCCACTCGGATCTCCTCGTGAATGAAGACGGGACTGAGAAGCCGTCTGTGCCTCCTGGAGACACATGATCTGTGTCTTCAAGTCACTCAGCGTCTGTACCATCTGATCCATCTATGATATGCTCTGGCACTGCTTCTTCTCTATAATCTTCATCCGGTCCAGCTTCTCGTTGATAATGCCCATGTCGGCGGCAGTGGACTCGGCCTGTGCGGCTGCCGCTGATGAAGTAGAAGGACCGGCGTCAACCCGTGCTATCCTCTGGAACTGTACGATCTACGGCTGGGGGCGTCCCTGAGTGTAGAGTCTGGTATGGGACATCACTGTATAGTTCTCGGCCATCTCCTCGTAGATGGCCCAGACCTGATCATGATCCTTGGCGAAGTAGGACTCGCCACAAGAAGCGTTCACCAGACCCTGCAGCTCTGGTGTCAACCCGCAAAAGAAGCTCTGAACAAGGTTCGGCTTCGAGATATCATGGTGTGGGCATCTGTCGGTAAGCTCTCTAAACCTCTCCCATGCCTCGTGAAACTTCTCATTGGGGAGCATGGAGAAGTTGCTGATCAGGGCTCTCGCTGCGTTCCTCCGCCCGAGTGGATAGTACTTGTTCAAGTACTCGGTGCGGAGCTGCTCCCAGGTGTACACAAACCTCCCTAAGTGCTTCAGCCAGTTGGCTGCTCTGTCTGTCAGGGAGAAAGGAAAAGCAATCATCTTGATGGTATCCTCGTCCACCTGACGGTCATGGACGGTGCTGCAGATCATCTCGAACTCCTGGAGATGAAGATGGGGCTCCTCAGTGGCGAGCCCATGGAACCGGGGTAGAAGCTGAAGAGTGTTTGGGGGGAACTTGAAGTTCCCCACGATAGCTAGTAGTATGACCCAACGATGTGTCAAAGTCGATCCGGGGTTGTGCAACTCCTGCATCGGTCACGACGGCTCTGTTGCTGCTGCTGCTGCGGCTGCTGCCGCATCACTGGGTATCCTCGGTCCGTCTCTGGGCCCACGCTCCTCGCGGTCCGCTCTCATCTGCTCCATCTCTCTCCTCATCTCTATCATGAATGCACCTTGATCCCTCAACTGCTGCTGCACTATCTCCAGGGAGGCGATCAGGGTGCTGTTGATTGCACCCTAGTCCAGGATAAATGTGTGCTCTCCTCGGGGGCCTCCGGTGTGGTCATTACTGCTGCCGGCCATGGTCTCTGCAAAGGAAAAAGACCCAAACTCAGGTGCTGATAAATCATCTGTCTGATGTCTCACATCTGGCACTCGTGTCTCAGGAGTGGTAGAAGGGTGATCAAGGGGGAACAGGGCGGAGTCGAACTCGGGTTCGGAGAGCGGGTCTGGGCTCTGACGAACCAGCCTAGATGAGTGGGCTGAAGTGCTGAAAAGTGGTGCAGCCAGAGGCTGCCTAAGAGACCTCCTGCCCATCATCTTGATGTGGCGAGTCGGGCTGATGGGATCTGGAAACAACTATGATGAGCAAACAAAACCCTGGATTCACCTACTCAACACGAGCTGAAGACCATAAGAGTTCGGTCAATTATCTTGTCAGTTTTTATTAGGTGATCAAGTCAAGATAGCAGAGCGGTTACGTGACCTGTTGGGAATTCAATCCGCCGAAAATGCTGTCCCGTATAAAAGACCGGTAGTCTGATCGAGGCTCGGATATGGCTCTAGCCTAGTGTGCGGGTCACTCTCTCGCGCATGCAAACCAGACAATGAGGCGGTTGCTCTCCCCAAGATAAATTTTTATGGTGAGTGTCTTTTAGAGTCAAGTTGAGTTAGCAGTCCCAATTTTATGGTTTTGATTTTTAGGTATTTTTCAATAACAAACAATGCCTAATAAATTTTTCGGTTCTCCTGATTATTTTAAGTCCAAAAACCGGGGGGAGAAGACGAAAAAGCCGATGCGTGAAAATCAATAATGCATGCAGATTAAGCGATGCGTACCTGACTCCAGCAGTCTACATGCAGGGTGGTCCACACATAAAATAAATGACAGAATATAAACTACCTATATGATGCACGCGGAAAATCGTCCCTAGCAGAGTAATTTCTACACGAAAGAACGGTAGCTGGGTACTCGAGCCTAGGTCCGGAGTCCTATCTTGGGAGCCACTCGGTGTCTGCCACAATGGATCCTGCACGCGTTGTATGTGACTCCTCAAGGCACGTGGACCAGAGCTCTAATAAGCTGGTTTTTTCTTGTGAATTAATTAATCAGATCCAATTATTCGAACTATAGGTACGGGCAGGCAATTAAGTGTTTGGATCCTAATTAATTACGTCACAATCAAGCAAAATCCTAAGCTAAGGCTGAAAACCGTGTAAATCAGACAAGTAGTAAATAAACGGTCGAAAACCGTGTAAAACCGCGAAAAACTAGTGAGGTCTCCTGAGCACACCGGTGCTCGGTGAAACAGACCCCGGTAATCTACCAAGTCTCTGTCTCTGGTCCCTGTATTATTGCAAATTAATAAATGTGCTGAAAAAGGAAATTAATCTAATCTAGCTACTCTCACGGCTATTCTGCGGCTCCCGCACTCCTGTTCGGTTCCTTGCGTCCTCCTACGGATCTATGCAAAAAAGAGCCGCCTCCGACTCCCGCGGTTGCTTCGGCTTCCGAAGAAAGCCGCCTCGGTCCTCGAGCCGTCGCAAGAAAATAAGCAGAGTGTCAAACCAAGTTATTATAAAAATAAAATAAGACAGATAAAAGATGTACCAAAATATCTACAGAAAACCGTGAAAAAGAAAACCGCGAAAAAATCGAAAAGTGACTACTAAGCCGTGCTCCCCGGCAACGGTGCCACTCTGATGAGCCGCTCGATAGACTAAGGTAAATCAGATACTCAGGTCGTTGCGACCTCAGTCACTCGAGACTCAGCTCAACAAGAAAAATAAAGAGCAGACCAGCAATCAACAAGATAAAACAACAAAAGCAAAAATAGTGGCCCTGGCTATGAGATTAGCTTGGTGTAGCACCCAGGGTCGGACTCAGGGAGCACGAATTGGCCTTGCGGCCTACGAAGTAGTCTAAAAGCAAATAAAACAAATATTTTTGGTGGTTTTTAAATATTTAAATATTTTTTTGATTTTCAATAAGGCAAAAGCACATTCAACAAATTTTTTACACACTCTAAAAAGCTCCAAAAATGCAAACAATTTTTTTATGTTTTTTACGTTTTTACTGTTTTTGGTTAATTTTTGAGATTTTTCTGATTTTTATAGAATTTTCTAAAAATAAAAGAAGGCCAAAATAGGAAGCTGCTGTCCAGTTAGGCTTGGAAGATCAATTTAAAATATCAAATTGATCTGTAAAAGGTTAAAGGTAATTTTTGTGAAAACTACAAACAACAAAGAAAATTCAGAAAAAGAATTTTGACTTTTTGGATTTTCTATAATTTTTTAGAATTTTGATGCGTTTTTAAGGGTTTTTTATTTTTTAAGGTTTTTATAAGTCCAAAAATCGCCAAAAATGCAAAGAAAATCAAACACATAAAAACAAAGAAAACTTAATTTTTTGGGAATTTTTAAAAGAGTTTTTATATTTTTTACGATTTTCTAATCTGGACAGATACAAAAACAATGTTTTTTGAATTTTTAAAAATAACAAGACACGCAAAAATGTACCAAATTTTTGGTGAAAATTTTACACAGTGGCAGGAACCACATGTCCAATTTTCACGCGATTTGGACTCAATTTGATATTTTATTTAATTAGCACAAGGTCTCATAGTGCATAGGGACCTATCCGTAATAAAAAGTATCTTCAGGGGCTCAAAAGTAATAAATCCAGAAAGTTAAGGGTCCCTCGTGCAAAAACTCCAAGAACGCACGCGTGCTGCACGTGTACTGGGCACGGAAGGACCTAGATGTAAGAAAACTTAATTCTAGGGGCTTATTAGCAACACGCGCTAAAAGCCCAGGGAATAAGTTGCAAAATACCCAACTAATTCAGCACATGTTGAATAAAATCATTCACAGGAGTATGGATGCAAATATCAGAAAATAAATTTCATTCCATAACTCATAAAAACATCAGCCCATACAACGCAATTTCTCCAAAAATTACGTGATGAAGCACGTGTCTCACACAGGAAGGGATGAAAATGCAAATACAAGAAAGTTTCAGGCCCTAAGTGCAATATTTCCAAAATAAAAACAACTGAGACAAATATTTACAGGACTATATTGTAAAAACAAAATGACAAGGGCCTGAGTATAAATTACCCCTTATTATCGGAAGGCTGAGGTGATGCCACGTGGTTGATCGGAAGGCTGAGATGCGTGGCTAACCCTTCTTTGGATCGAACGGTCCTGATCAACCCTCGGTTGGATCTGACGGTGGGCGGATACTCCTCAAATAAATGGTCTGGATCACACCTAGAGCTCCGAGGATGAACGGACGGCGGAGGAGGGTCTTAGAAGAACACTTCGCCGGCGAGCTTCGCTGGCTCCGTGCGTGCGGTGGGGGCCTCCTCTCCGGCTGATGAGATATGGAAAAGCTCCGCCGTGATGCTCCGCAGCGACTGGGATCCTCCGATGAGACCGGAGACCACCAGAGTGGCCCGGCGACGTCGGAAGCTCGAAGCTCCTGGGCTCGAACGAGACGACCATCAGATGGGTCGTCTTGACCTGCAAAACAGCCTAGAAAGCTTCCTGGGTCGAGGGCAAACTGCCTCGACCCGGTTAGAAGGTGGAGTGGTGATCGGGCGAGTCGAGATGGGCGACCTCCGGCGAGGCGATGACGATGAAGGTCGAGCCTTGGCTCCGGTGCGAGCCAAGGTGGGTGCGTGGGTGCAGAAGGTGGAGAGGGGTCTCGCAAATGTGATGGTCGGGTCGGATGAGCGGAACGGTGATCGGAGTGGGTGGAATCGATGAAAGATGGAGATGGGTCGAATTGGGCGTAATCGAAAATTAAGGGAAACCAGAAGGATTCGGGTCTACCTGACGGATGCAGTCGACTAGGGATGAGCTCGCGGAGCTCTGGGGGTCCTGGCCACGAGGAAGCGTCGAGTTCCAAGGCTAAGCGCACCTCGCGGCGGCGCACGGCGGCTGATGTTATCGGATCAGTGGCGGAGGGCTTCCTCTCCTCTCTTCGACAAGCCAATCGATAGCTGTCACTCTAGGGATTAGAATGGAGGTCCTGGGACAAAGGAGCAGCGCCAAAGATAGAGTGAAATGGCGGCCGGAGCTGAAGCTTTATGCAGCAGAGGGTCCAAGACGATCAGATCGGGCACGGCTCTGTGAAGCTCGGATCCCTAAAATCCACCCCGGGCGAGGGTCTCGGATGATGAAGGAATAAATGGAGCCCGGGGTTTAGGTATTTGGCGATCGGATCGAGCGGGGAAAAGTAGGAGAAATCGGTTCGAGCACACAGAATCCGAGTCTGGTGGTCCTGGGGGGAGAGTTGACCGAGGGTCAACATCCCCCGTGGACCAATCAGAGCTCGCCAATTATTAAATATTTAGAAATTCAATAAAAAAATAGTAAATGCAGTTATTTCGAAAAACTTAAAATATGAAAAATGTTTATTTATTTTCAAATTAAAATTTAGTGATTTTTATTTATTTTTTTGAAATATAAATTATGTTTTTACAAAATAGTATTATTATATATAGGTATATCCATATATTTATTTTTTATTTTAATTTTTAGTTATTTATTTTTATACATTTATTCCAATTTTACATTTTATTTATTTATAAGATAAAATTTGGAATAAAGGGGTATTTTTATTTTATTTTTATTATTTGTTTCCAGGGGTTAAATAAATAGGTATACACAAATATGTACATGGTATATATACAATGTGGATTTTGATTTTTATTTTATTCCTTTTTATTTTATTTTTATTTTTCTAGTTTTTATTTTATTTTATTTACACCATGAAATGTGGAATTTAAAAAAAATTATGGGATTTTAATTATTTATTTATAAGAGGAAAATAAATAGATGTGTGGTTTTAGACACATGGTCTATGTACAATGAAAAAGGAAATTTTATTTATTTTATTTTTCTCATTTTTATTTTAATTTTATACAAATATATACAAATAAATAAACACCCATTTTATTTTATTAAGAGTAAAATAATTTTTATTTATTTACAGGTATATGTACACATGAGTTGGCCCTATCTCCCTCTACTTGGTTCTTTTTGCGGTTAGGCCCATGCTGAGCCCTCCCTTGGGATTAGGTCACTCAATATTTATTCTAAATATCTCCCTCTTTTTATTTTATTTCTTTATTCTTTTATTTATGCACAAAAACATGCTAATTATGCATATTTACACAATGCATGCAAGATGATAATTATTACTATTTAGAAGAATATACATGTGTTTTGCATAGGTTTTGTAGCTAAAATAAAAGAATAAAGAGTGATGAATGGGTATTCATCAGGCGGGTAGTGCATCTCAACCTAGTCTGGTGGTGTTGACGTCTAAGGACAGGATGCTGTGGATTGCAATAATGCTTCAAAAGAGGGATAGTCTACTGGCTCAAGAGGAAAAACTCCTGATGTAAATGATGCACCTTGTATATATGTCAAAAAAAAGAAAGAAAAAGAAAGAAAAAAAAGAAAAAATGCAAGAACTCCAAAAATGTAGACAGGCCAGATAGAAAATAAAATACCTGTCAGAGTATGTATATTAGCAAGAAGTCTGCAGCTGGATGACTTGGCTGCACTGGTCAGGCATCCTCGGATAGGTAGCTACACTGGCTACCTTCCATTCTTTCTTCACCCCCTCCTCTTGAGCTGGTTGCACATGAACTTAGAAGGGAATACCCCACTCCTCGATGAAAGAGTTACTGGACTGGGGAATTAGAGTTACATTGTTAGAGGAGGCTGCTTCTTAGACATTTCTGATGTGGAGAGCTATTTTACACTTACACAGTACAAGTAAGAATCATAGTCATCAGAAATTTGCATATGGGGATTTGTTCTGACCTGACTGTTGAGGCATCTTGAATAGAAGACTTGTGGAACTTAAATGTTGTTAGGTCTTAAATTCAGATCCCAATAAGGTTCTGCCATACAATTAATCCGAAGGTCGAGTCAAGCTCCATTTTCACCTTTTGTTCATGACCTTGGTATGGAACGCAAAATCATTTCACTCTTGCATTTCATCTTAGTTGCTCAGGGACGAGCAAGGTTTAAGTATAGGGGGTTGATGAATATGTGATTCATCAGTCTAAAAGTTGAAAATAGAGCTTTGTTCCCGAGTAATTAAATGCATATTTCAACTTATACTGCATAACTAGCATTCATGCAAGCATAAATAATATCTGCTTTTTAGCATTCATATTTGCATTAAATAAGGAGCTAAATTCACTTGTAAAAATCACCTGTAAATACCATAGTTGTATATATTTTATACTAACTCCAAATCCAGTAAAATCAACTCAACAATGTATATATTACTAACATTAATTAAAGAAAAATATCAAAAAAAATGCTAACTTGTAAATTTGACCAATAAAACCCGAATCCAAGTTTGAAGCTAGGAGCCTTAAAACGCACATATGTCTCTCATACAGTGTCCGATTTAGGTCTACTCATTTTTAAAGTAATACACATTCAAAGACCTTCAAAATAAGATCAATTTCATTAAAATCGGAGCTCGTATGCAAAACTTGGGTTTTGGGCCCCTGTTGTATATTGTACATATTGACCTTTTTGCCCCTCTATTTTATCATTTTATTTTCTTAATTGTTAAAAATAAGAAAACAGATTAAATTGTAAATATTTCTTTCAAAATTTTTGTAACTTTCTTTTAATTTTTATCTTATTTAAAAATGAAAAAAAATGCAAAAGATAAAAATGTAGTATTTTATACCTATAAGGTAGCACCCAAATATACAATTTGTACATATGATTTCATTTGATTTTCATCCCTTCACAAAAGTTGTAGATCTCGTCGAGACAAGCAATTTTCGTATTAACCACTTTTTGATTTAATACTTTTTTATTTCTTTTTAATTTTTCTTTATATTTAGTTTTTGAATTTTCTAGGAGCGACATGTGGCAGCTCCTGGAGCCGCCACATGTCACCCCATTTTTTATTATTTTCAGATTTATTATTATTATTATTACTATTATTTTAATTATTTTGTTATTTTTAGTAGTCTGCTTATTTTACTTATATTATATTATTTTTTTCTTCCTTTTACTTCTTATTTTCTTATTCCCCACTCCAAGTCACCACTTCCTCCACCATTCCTCCATCTTCTCCACCTCTTTTCTAACTCCTTCCCCCTCTTTATATTCTCATCTCCACCATCGTCCACTAGAGCTCTTCCATTCCACCTTCACTCTCATGCATCCTAGCTTCATTATAGGTTGGGGCGACTTGCCTCGAGCCACTAGACCTTTTCTTGCATGTGTCAAGGCCATAGGACCCCTCATGGGACTCAATCACACCTAAACGAGGATCCCGATGCTCTCCTTCTTCGATCGACCTCCAGGACCCCCACAATGGGTCTCGGACCATTCTGAGAGCACCACTCACTGTAGAGGACCTCCTCCGGGATGTAGAGACTGAGAACATCGAAGAGGACCGTCGGATGGAGGAGATATCATCGATCGAAGGCAGGGAAACACATTGTTCTTCCCTATTCTTTGAAGAGAGCAACAACAGTCCGATCTGGGGAGGAGCCCCAGATTACTTTCCAGGTGTTGGATCTCGCAAGCTTCAGCCATCATATCTTATTCCAAGATCTAATCTGAAGCATCCACAACCTAAGCATCATCGCACGAGGAGGAGCCACCATATGGTTAAGTGAAGAGATTTGCACCGTCGACTCGCACACGTATTGGGGTAAATTACGAACTTAAACCCATGTTTTTTATATTTATTTATTAGTCCTCTAAATAAAATAGATAGCGTAAATAAATGTGGACATTATGCTTGGAGACCCTTGGTGTTTATTGATATTACACATATGTCTAGTCCAGCTCAGTTCACATGTAGTCCCACGTGAACTAGGCAGATTACATCTATAACCTTAGCATTTTTTGAATTTAAATTTAATCCATTAAATGTGAATATTAGTTGTATATTTTTGTCACAATTTTAGATGAACCCCTGACATATATTTTAATTGCAAATATGCCCTTGCCAGTTCATGTATTTTTCAAGCTTGAATTTCATTTATTAAAAATAACGCCTATGCTCCAAAAATTATGAAAAAATAGGGTTAGATTCCTGCTATCATGTATTTTCACGCTTTATTTTTATTTTTGCATTTTTAGCATTCTAACTATTTATTAAAATTAAAATAAGCATATTTTATCTTTGTTTAGCTTAGAAAATACCAAAAAATAGGAAAATATTTTGGAAAATTCCAAAAACAATGTATGTCATTTATTTTAGTATGTTTTCATTCCATACCAAAAATCCCTAAAAATAGAAAAGAAATATAAAAACTTGAAAATACTCCAAAATACAATAAAAATATTAAAGTCACTAAAAATTCCAAAAATATTTATTTCTATTTTATAAATTTCTTTATATCATTATTTATTAAATAATTTGGAAACTTTTGGACATTATTCGCTATCTTTAATTTCTAAATTAATTTGATCTACTTATTTAATACCAGATTTTGGATATTTTGAATTTAAAAATCCACAAAAATTAGCAAAAATACTTAAAAATCACAAAAATAGTAAAAAAGTTATTTAAAATCCAAAAACCTTTAATTGTACAATTTTTATTTATTCTTAGTTGTATTTATATATATTGGTCTATATTATATATAACCTTATATACTCCTATATTATATACTTAATTAAAAAAGAATATATATGTAAAAAAAGAGATTTGTCATTATTATTATTAGTATAAATATATATATATATGTATATATTATATATAAATATCTATGCACATGAAAATGTGTGAATATTTTATATGTGTATCTTCACCTATGTGTATATATTTATACATACGTATTAATCTAATATATATTGTTATTATATTAATATATTCATTATTTATTTCGTTTAATATATATAACCCGCATAATGAATAAGGACTCACTTGTACATAATATACAGTGATTAAAAATAATCATAGGCTACCTAACTTGCTCTCTATGGATCGACCTCTACATGCTTGCATGCTATACATTTTGTGTTGTAGAGAATAATAAATTTTAACTTACATTCTTGTTATTTATTGATTGATTTATATTGTGAGTTAACTATTGATTGACGTGGATTTCTTGAGCAGTCAATGCATCGACTGCGGTCTCGCTTGTGAGATCGTACGACAATAGGGAGATCCTCTTCATCAGCTGTCACCATGGTAGTTCTCCAGGAAGTTATCCGAGGGGTTAAAGCTCAAAGAAGAGGGATCAAAAAGAAAAAGGTGGAGGTGGATGCATATTTATAGGTAGTTTTGGAGCGAGTTTTGAGGGGATTTTTGCGTGATCGAAGGCAGTGGTTGGTGAGAATTTGATTATGGGCGAGAGAGCCAAGGATGATGGGGCTACATAATGGTGGAAGGCTCAAGGTCGGAAGGGTCATGGAGAAGGCGTAGAATTGGCGACGTGGCGCTCCCATGGTGTTCTGACAACAGTCAGAGGGGCTTAGGGTACAGTTGGCCCTCTGGTCAATAAAAGCTCGCACCTGGTTGGTCCATGTGGACCAACCAAGAAATTCCAAGGCATAAAAGCCTTGGAAAATATTAAAGAAATAATAAATGAATTTATTATTTTTTAATTATAAAATAAAAAATATTTCTAATTTTATGTAGAATTTAATGATTATTTCTATTTATTTTTAGAATGTGTTTTATTACATGTTACTTTTTACAAGCACAAATATAGGTATATATATCTATAGTTTATGTATTTTCTTTTTATTTTGTATTTCAAATTTTATTATTCAATTTTATTATTTTATATAATTATATTTTATATTTATATATGTAAACATATTTTTTATATTTCTTATAAAATATATTCACTTAAAATAAATAGTGATGTTTATTATATAGGTATAAGCATTGTATATTCATCTATATATTTTATGTTCTTATTTTATTTTAGTATCTTATTTTTGGTTTTAATGTATTCTAAATATGTACATATATTATGAATAACATTTATAAAATTATAAAAATATAAAATTATAGAAATAATAAAGAATAAATAAAATAAATATTTTATTCAAATAATTATACAATAAGGGTCCAAAATCTAACTTTCACACCTTAACTCCAAAAAATATGAAACCACCTTCATTACATAGCTCATTAAAAGTTAAAGGTGATTTTGATATATTTTGAATTTTTATTTAGGAGATATGTGTATGGGAAGTTGGAATTTTGGATTTTTAGTATAAAAAGTACACTATATATTATTCTTGTATGAAATCAAATGTTTATTATAATTTATTTTTGTATGAAATCAAATTTTTATTGTAAATTTATCTACAACTTTCATGTACAAAGTTTATTGATTTGATGAATGAATAATAAAGAATAAAATAGGTCTCAAAAGGTAATTATTAGTCTGTTTTTGTAGGGTTTTTAGACTCGATTTTCTGTACAATTAGCTACCCTATCACCCCATACTTTTTCCTTGTTGACTAAGTCATCATAAAGAGTGAATCTCGGGGGTTAGGGTCACTTCAGTATCCTTGACACTTCGTTCCTTTTCTTTTCTTTTCTTTTCTTTATTCCTATATTTTGGCAATAAATATAATAAATATTTAGTATTTTATACAATATTTCATACAAATTAATGAGTCTTTATTTTGAAATATTAATGATATATATGCATTTAACTAGGGTTTAATGGTCAGAATGAAAGAATAAAAGTGATGAAATGGAGATTCGTCACCCCTTGCATGGTATTTATAAGCCATCCAAGATGGTGGAGATATTTTGGAAGAGTGATATAGAATCATATTTAGCTGGAAATATATAAACAATTTGGTGAGAGATGGAGAAATATCCATATATTTCTCCACCTCTTTTTTTTCTAGATGCTTCTCACAAGTGGGCTCTCTTAATTATTTGAGTGGAGGACTTTAAGCCCATAAGTGTTAGGGCCTATTAGTGACAACAATTATACATAGATAAATTATAAATTAATTATATTTGCAACACATCCTCTTAATTTGTATTTTGCATGATCCGTCTGGAGTATTGCAACATTTTTATTGGAAGTGTCTTTGTAAAAATATCTGCATGTTGATCCTCTGTGATGATTAACTACAACTTGAGGTTGCCATTCTTCACTAGCTCTCATAAATAATGATGATGAGTTTTAATATACTTTGTTCTTCCATAAAAGATTGGATTCTTTATCATAAGAATGGATGACATGTTATCACATAGTATAGTTGTTGGAAGAACATTCTCTTCTTGAATATCATGAAGAAGTATTTTAGCCATGTAATTTTACACGATGCACTTGTAACATAATTATATTCAGCTCATGTAGAAGAAAGAGCTATGGTCATTTGTTTCTTAGAATTCCAAGACATTACTTTAGATCCCACGTAAAATAAATAGTTTGATATTCTTTTTTTATCATCTATAGATCTATCACAATCACCATCTGAGTAAGATTTTGAGAGAATTCTTTTCTAAAGTATATTTACAAAATTCTGGATACCACGAACATAATGAAGAATAATTTCTATGGTTGCATAAAGAAGCTTGCTCGATTTGCTCATATATCTTGATACAACACTTACTGCATATACGATGTCATATCTTGTATTTGTTAAATATAATACGTAGCCTACAAGATTCCTATAAGCAGACTCATCATCTTCTTGAGCTCCATTATTTGAAGAAGGTTTTGTATTAGAAGCCATGGGGGTTGCTTTTGGTTTGCAATTTGATATATGAAAATTCTTGAGAAGATCATGAACATATATTTATTGAGAGATGAATATTCCACCTTTTTATTGAACTTGAATACCAAGAAAGTATCCCCATAAGACCGAGATCTGCCATTTTATCTTCATTTATCATTGCTTACTTGAATTCTGCAATCACCTTGAAGGAGTTGCTTATATATATATATATATATATATATATATATATATATATATGAGTGCAATGGGGCTGCCCCCACCCTTATTTCGGCATTTTTTTATTTTTTTTCGAAAAATGTCACCATGTATATTCATCCCTATATCCCTCCTATATGCCATTCGAATTTCGTCAGAAATAGAGACCCCTATGGCCTCCATCCAGACAGTCATTTTTTAACGGTAACAGGATTTTTTAAATCGACACCATCTCGATGGAGGCCGTAGGAGTCTCTGTTTCTGACGAAATTCGAATAGCATGTAGGAGGAATATAGATATGAATATACATGGTGATATTTTTCAAAAAAATAAAAAAATTTGGCCGAAATATGGGGCGGGGGCAGCCAACATGGCTGCCCCAAGGGGGCAGCCCCATTTTTTCCTATATATATATATATATATGATATCATCAACATAAAGGTATACAATAAAGAAATTCTGCATACCTTCTTTCTTCACATAAAGAGATGATTCATTGAGACTCATTCTCACAAAAATATCCTTCAATTTTATTATTCCAAGCTCTTGGTTCTTTCTTTAAGCCATACAAGACTTTGCAGAGATGATATACTTTTTCCTCATTATCTTTGAAGATATATTCTTGAGGTTGTTCAACATAAACCTCTTCTTCAAAATCTTCGTTAAGAAATACATACTTAACACCAAATTAATATACTGATAATTTCTTTTTAGCGACGAGTGCAAGTAACGTTCTAATAGTTTCCATACGAGCAACGTATGGGAAAGTTTCACTATAATCAATACCTGACTCCCGTGAATAGACTTTAACTAGTAATCAAATGTTATGCTTATGAATGGAACCATCTTCATTATATTTGACTTTATAAATCTATATAAGACCAATGATATCATTGTCCTTAACCAGGTCCATGAGCTCCCATGTATGATTTTTATTAATAACCACAATCTCTTCATTCATTACTTGAGCTCATGCATTTTATTTAATTACTTCTTCACATTTTTGCAGCTCACAAGAAAATAAAGCAATAACAGAAGATGATACATAAATATCTTCAAGAGATTGTTCCTTTTATTGTGAACATTTTGAATCAGAGATATCTGGACCGACTGAACTTTGAATTAAAGGGAAAATATCTTTATCATTTGATTTGTCTTCTTAAATTACGACTTGCTTTTGTGGTACTAAAGAATCATCTCATTTTTATGAAGATATTTCATAAAAGATGTTTTTTAGATATAATTAATTTTCATTCTTTTGGCTCATATAATTTATAAGCTTTAGATTCATCACAATATCCGATGAAGACACATTTTTCTCCTTTTTCATCAAACTTTTCATATCTAACTTGAGATGGAATATAAGCATATGTAATAGAGCCAAATATTTTGAAATTACTAACCTTGTTCTTTCTTTCATACCAATTATAAGGTGTTCTATCTGATACAACTTTGGTAGGAGATCTATGCAATATATAAATTGCAGTATTTACTACTTCTGCCAAAAGTCTGTTAGGAAGACCATTACCTTTCAGCATACTTCTTGGCATCTCAACGATCGTTCGATTTTTTCTTTCAGCTACTTTATTTTACTGAGGAGTATATCTTGTTGTTAACTCTTTCTTGATTCCTTTAACAATGCAAAACCTGGATGTATATTCTCCTCTATGATTTGATTGGAAAACTTTTATTTTTCTTCTAATTTACTTTTCAACAAAAGCTTTAAACCTGATAAAAGTAAAAAAGACGCCTGGTTTTTCTTTTAAGAGCTAGACTCAGATCATTCGACTATAATCATCAATAAAGAATAGAAAGTATCTGCCTCCATTGACAGACAGTGTTTGAGTTGGTCCACATACATCTAAGTGTACCAACTGGAGTGAAGCTTTTTCTCTCCATTATATCTTTGTGAATGGCAATTTATGCATCTTGCCATATATACATATCATATATGCTTTCATCTTTTTAATGAATGGAAATCCAGTAACTAAATTCTTCTGCTTTAATAATACGATGCTTTTAAAATTTAAATGTCCACATCTTAAATGCCATAACAGGGAATCATTTTCATTTATAGCTTTTAGAGTATAACCTTCGTTTAGAGGTATTGATAATGGAAAGGCGTTATTTGGAGTCATTTTAATGTTTGCAATTAGTAGCTTCCTTCTTTTATCAAAGATTTTGCATACCCCATTATCAAATCTTAGAGAATGACCATTATTCATAAGCATGATCGCACTTAGCAGATTTTCAGTTAAATCAGGAACATAGAAAACATCATAAATGAATTTAAAAATACATTTCTTTGTTTGTATTACAATAACTCCTTTTTCTTCCACGTTTTGTAGTTTTCTGTCTCTAAGCTAAACTTATGAATTATAAGCTTTATCAAAGCTTATAAATGTATCTTTATTCCCTATCACGTGGTTAATACAAACACTATCGGAATAGAGTAATACAACCACTGTCGGAATAGAGTAATGTTCCATGTTATGTGTTATTCATGTAAGAATAGAGTAATGTAGTAGAAGCCTCATTTTTTGCAATATAATTGGACTCCTCCTTTTAAAATCAACAATTCCGTTGTGAATGATTTGCAATCTTTCATTTTATATATCAGAATATATAATTCTTATATTTATTATCTTTCTTGCAAATAATGTAATGAGTACAAGATTTACTTGTACATAAAGCTCTTTAATTGTATCCTCCATTTTAATTTTCAATTTCTCTTGTCTCTTTACATATTAACCCTTTCTTTTATTATTATGATATCCATTATTTGTTTCGGAGATACTCATTTTTATTTGAAATGCTTGCTCCAGAATTGAGTGGTAAACATGTTAATTCTTTGCTTATGTGCTTTAATTGAACCCACTAATTCATATATAGAAAGACAAGATAAATCTTGGGATTCTTCATTAGCAGGAACACGATGATCAAATTTAACAGACAATCTTCTTAATATCTTTTCAACAATCTTCTTATCAACAATAATATCTTTTTAACTTCATATTTGATTTACAATAATATAATCTTTTGAAAATAACCCTTAGATAGCTTCGCCATTTTTCATCAACATATTATTAAAATCTCTCGCGTGCTTTAAGTGAATCTATTAATTTATATAGAAAGATAAGATAAATCTTGGTATTCTTCAATATCAACAACATCATGATCAAATTTAGCAGACACTCTTCTTACTATATTTTAAACAATATTCTTATAAATAATAGTATGTTCATAACTTCAGGTTTTATTTATAATAATAGAAGCTCTTGAAAATAACCTATAAATAACTTTATCATTTTTCATCAACATGTTATAAAAATCCCTCGCGTGTTTTAAGTAAACTTCTTAGATCATATATAGAAAGAGAAGATAAATCTTGTGATCCTTAAATAACAGCAACATCATGATCAAATTTAGCAAATAATTTTCTTAATATATTTTCAACAATTTTCTTATAAACAATAATATCTTAATAAATTCAGATTTTATTTATAATAATAGAAGCTCTTAAAAATAACCCTTCGATAGCTTCACCATTTTAATTAATATATTATCAAAATCTCTCATGTGATTCAAGTAAACTCATTAATTTATATATAAAAAGCGAAGATAAATTTTGGAACTATTTAATAGAAGCAACAACATGATCAACTTTAGCAGACAATCTTCTTAATATCTTTTACAATAATATCTTCATAACTTTAGATTTGATTTATAATAATATAAGCTTTTGAAAATAACCCTTCTATAGCTTTATGATTTTTATCAACATATTATCAAAATCGTTATATACTTTAAATGGACCCATTAATTCATATATAAAAAGTGAAGATAAATCTTTTGATTATTCAATAGCAAAACACTATGATCAAATTTAACAGGCACTATTCTTAATATCTTTTCAACAATCTTCTCATAAACAGTAGTATCTTCATAGCTTCGAATTTAATTTATAATAATAAAACCTCTTGAAAATAACCCTTGGACAGCTTCACCATTTTTCATTAACATATCACTAACATCTCTCATGTGCTACAAGTAAAGCCATTAATTCATATATAGAAAGTGAAGATAAATTTTAGGATTTTTTAATAACAATAACACCATGATCAAATTTAGCAGGTAATCTTATTTATATTTTTTTAACAATTTTCTTATTAACAATAATATCTTCATAATTTCGAATTTGATTTATAATAATACAAGCTTTTGAAAATAACCCTTGGATAGCTTCACTATTTTCATTAATATATTATCAAAATCCCTTACGTGATTCAAATGAACACATAAATTCATATATATAAATTATATCTTGGGATTCTTCAATATTAGCTACGCCACGATCAAATTTAAGAGACAATATTCTCAATATCTTTTTAACAATCTTCTTATAGATAATAGTATCTTTATAACTTTCGATTTGATTTTTAATAATAGAAGCTTTTGAAAACAACACATGTATAGCTTTATCATTTTTCATCAACATATTATCAAAATCTCTCATTTGCTTTAAGTGAATCCATTAATATAAATCTTGAGATTCTTCAATAACAGCAACATTATGATCAAATTTAGCAGAAAATCTTCTTAATATCTTTTGAACAACTTTCTTATATACAATACTACGTTCATAACTTCGAATTTGATTTATAATAGAAATTTTTTTAAAAACCTTTATATAACTTTAACATTTTTATCAGCATATTATGAAAATCCCTATATAAAGATTTAAGCTTGATAGAAATTACCTTAACTGATCTTTAATATTCATTTTTTAAAAGCTTTCATACTTCTTTAGAAATAGTTACTCGAGAAATGCGATAAAAGATAGATTTACTTATTCCTTGCTAGATGAAGAAAACAATACACATCTTTCTTCTTGTTCTCCTTAATCTCCTTCTTCTTTCATTTACTTAATGAAGAAAGTGTATCAGTATCTTTTGGCTTCTCATAATCTTTTATAATTATCTCTCATGAATCTTATAAGATGAAAATATTCTTCAGTTGAAGACTCCAATAATTATAACTTTCTCTATCAAAGATAGGAATAGAGCTTTGAGTGTAATTGAATAAAAGTTTGTTGGAGGTGAATGCCAAGTTATGGAGAATATATAAAGAGCCTTCAACATAAATTTAAAAATGAATAGTCTATGATACAAACTTGTTGGGGCAACGAAAAATTGATGGTAGATAAGAAGCAAATTAGAGAGAGAATATGGATCAATGTAAAGTGAAACTTACAACTTCTTTACACTGAGACAGTGAAACTTATATATACACGACTTTAACTTTTACAAGAAGAGCACTACAATACTTACAACAAGGGAAGAAGAACTTACAACACTTGGAATAAGGACTCTGGAGAGACTCTTGTGGTGGTAGTGGTTGTATCATGCTCCTTATTGTTATCATGCATTAAGGACCCTTCGGGTGGTATTTATAAGTCATCCAAGATGGCAGAGACATTTTTGAAGAGGGATCTAGAATTATATTCCATGCTCGTACTTTAGGTGGAAATATCTAAACATTTAGGTGGGAGGAGGAGAAATATCTAGATTATTCTTCAACTCTCTCTTTTCTATAATTTTCTCACACGTGAGCTCTCTCTTAATTATTTGAGTCGAGGATGTTAAGCCCATTAGTAATAAATATTTTGCACAGACAAATTAAAAACTACCAATATTTTTATCAAATTTTGTAAGAATAGAGGAAATGATAATGATGTGAATTTTGTAAGAATATAGAAGCAGAAGTGTAGCTGCATAAGATTAAGGGCACAAACATTATGGGAAAAAAACTCAAAATTATACAAGTGTAAAAATCCCTGAATTAACATAGATTTTTTCGAATTAATCTTTATGTTAATTTAAGGATTTTACCTTGGTATATTTTTGAGTTTTTTCCCAATAATATGCGCACCCTAAATTAACATAGATCAACGACAGAAAAATGCAAATAATAATTATCTTAAAATGCACAACTAATAATGTATGCATTATTATCATGCTATTAATTAACAAATCACATGAAAACGATTCTACCTTGAGTTTGTCATGACTTTTTATGCCAATCATGACTAAGTTATTAGTAGTTTCAAAATATGAAAAGTAATTTTGCATGAAATTGTATCGCTATTATACCTTTACTTATTGTTGTAGATCGATCCTAGCACATCAGCCGTCAACAAGCAATCTACGGAGAACACATGATCTATATGGAAAAATCCCACCACTGCAACGGGAAGAACATTAAGCAAAGAGAGATCTCACTATGTAGAAAACGGGAGTACATGATATGAAAATCCTAAGGGACCGTTCAATAGAGAAATAAGGAAAAGGGATAAGGAGGGATAGACATTGTTTCTATTCGATTAGAGAGAGGATAAGGAAGAATAAGGAGGGATGAGCGTTAGTTATTCTCTTTTTGGTAGGAAGAAGAAAATAAAGATATATATGTTGGATAAGATTGTTACATAAGTGGTAGTTATTTGTATTTTCTTGCATGAGAGGCCAATAATGGAGGAATAATGATGGAAATGTTATTCCTCATTTTGACTACATGACCAAAACATTGACCGTCTATGGAGAGAGAAGAATAAGGAGAGATATCAAACGAACAACCCCTTAGGAACTCATTCTTTACCCTAAAATATGTATACACACTATAAAAAACATCATAGTCGAATCCAAAAAATCCGTATTAGATCGACCGAGATCCATTTACAAATTGAATCGGATTATACTCAGATTGAGTCTTCAAAGTCATATCTCAACTTAGGACTATTATAAAATAAGAGGGAAAATGACATGTATATATGTGTGGGGAAAAGGAGTACGCTCTCTGGGTGTAGCTAACTTATATGCTCCCACCCTTTTCCTCTGTATTTTTTTATTTTTCTGAAATGAAACCTATTCGAATTTAGATCATAATATGTCACCATGGTGTCATTGAAAATTCGACTTATTTCAAAACTTTTATCCTCTTCATCAAGACTGTCAAATTTTAACAGTCTCAGAATTGTTGAAATTGACCTCCTTCAGATGGAAGGTATAAGAGCTTGTTTCTGACGAAATTGAAATGACATGTTAGGAGAATTTAGTGATGAATATACATATCTTTATTTTCTAAACAATAAAAAATAGGAGGGAAATAAGGTGGGAGTAGCCAATTGGCTACACCAGAGCGTAGCCTCATCTAACAGGATCAAAGAGTTGCGAGAGCATGAGAGGAGTGATTCTGGACCTCTGAATCTAGTGGTCCAGAATCACTACTCTCATGCTCTCACATGATCAATCCTATATATATAGAGATGATTTCAAATGAACTCACAAAACTATATAAAGTAGTGTCTCATATACACGTCATAGAGCAACCAACTCTTGGACCTGTCATAAATTTGACGAATGATCAATCTTACTTTGTCAGGGCCTTGCAATCGATTGAGTGCCCATTCTTGTCTGCCATATCTTTACCATTATCACTTTAGCAACAAAAATCGAATCATAACATTGCAGAAGAAACTCAAGTAACAGAGGTTTTGTCATGATGACACAAAAAGGTGTCAATTTGTACGGTTCCAATTATTTCATTGACTTAATCCTTCCGTGCCTTCCATACCTCTCTACGTTGAGCAATGTTATTAAAACTGGACCGAACGGTCTAGTTACTTGGCGGTTCAATTCAAGTTGTTGTATTTTTGGTTCAACTATCGGTTCAATTGACCATTTGCAACTCGATTTAACTCAATTCAATCAAAAGTGAACCACTAATCCACAATTCAGATAAGAATTTATTTTAAAATAATTATCTCATTGGTAGGTGTTGAGCTCACGACTTCTATTTACCGATTGGAGAGCACTCTCAATTTCTTGAAAGAGATGGATAAACAATATAAATTATGACTGTTTGGGAGAGTATATAATTTAAATATTAGATGTATATATATGAATAATATCTAATGTTACTTAGGGAAGAAAATACTATGTATAAAATAAAATATTTACATTATTTGATTATATATATATATATCAAGTGTATTTGAACATATGTTTTGTATATGTTTTGCTATTCCTGTTTAGCCGATTCAACTATTTTTTCTTACCGGTTCGGTTTATCTGATTTAAAAAAATGATGAACTCATCGTCCGGTTGAACCGATTTGATTCCAAGGTCCAAATCAATCTAACACAACTTTTTCATAAGATTTTCTATTTAGTATCCCATTCGATTTTAAAAACATTCACCTTGAGTTGGAACCAAGGTTTGAAAAAACGAAAGGCGGAACGAGGCGTTTTCCCTGGAAGCGAGGCGAGGCGTAGCCTCGAGGCGGTCGAGGCGTAAGCCTCAGTTTTGTATAGAAAAATAAATATAAAATATATAATACATATATTTATTGATGAAATAATATAATCTGACAAACATATAGTATATAACAATGTAATATATGATGATATTATGAAGATAAGAACATGAAAAAAGGATATATCAATGACTCAATGCCATAAACCTTTCTAAATTTCTACCTAATCAAACGAAAATCATTGGTTATAACTTATAACTATCACTAAAAAATTATCTAAAAGGGATTGGCTATAGTTGTCATTATAAATATCCAAGGTGTTGATATGAATCATATGATTTGAATCCTAACTATATGGTTGATGAATCCACATTTCATCATCTTTATTCTATCATTTTGGCACCAAAAACCTAGCAAATGCCTGTAAATAGCATTAAGATCATCATCTTAGCATTCATGCATGTGCATCTAAATAGTGTATAAAATACTGTCATTAAGGCCAAAATTGTAGAATAAATAAAGAAAAGAAAAAGAATAAAATATTGTAAATATTTTATGACCTAAACCCCCGAGACCTAGGCATCTTGATGAATAGGTCGACAAGGAATAAAGTAGGGGGAGATAAGGTCAGGAACACAGATAAAATACCTATACATTTTATTCATTCTTTATTCTCTTTGGGACCTATTTTTGGTTCCACTTTTTATACATCAAATAAAGAAACTTTGTACATGAAAGTTGTAGATAATAAAATAAAGAAAAATACAAAATTGATTTCACAGAAAAATAATGTACAGATAAAAAGTTATGGTCTGAGTAAAAATCCAGAATGCCAACTTCCCAGACCTGTATCTCACAAATAAAAACTCCAAATGCAGCCTACTCACCTTTAATTGTATATAGAATAAAATAATCTATCCAATGGTGGTGGTTTCGCATTTGGCGGAGCTACGGTTTGAAAGTTGACTTTTGGACCCTCATTGTATACTTGTACAGATTAAAATATTCAATTTATTCTTTATTCATTATTCTTGCATGTTTATATTTTTATAATTATGTATATATTACTTATAATATATATGTACATTAAAACCAGAATAAAAATGCAAAGAAATCACAAAATAAAAATACTTGTATAAAGGATACATAGGTATACTGCCTATACATATACCTATACAAATAATACTTGTATTATATTAAATATACAAAACATATCAGAAAAATAAACTAAAAATATATTTATGTACATAAAAGTACTTTATGTTTTATAAAATAATAAGCAAAAATAAATAAATTTAAAGACACAAAATAAAAATAAAATACTAAAATATATAGATAATATACCTATATAGGGTTAAAAAGGTAACTTGTAAAAATAAGTCTCATAAAAATAAATAAAAATCACAGAAAAATTCTTCATAAAATAATAAACATTTTTTATTTTATAACCTAAAATCAATAACTTCATTTACTATTTTATTTTGATTTTTCAAATAATTTCTACTCTGAATTTCCTGGTTGGTCCACGTGGACCAACCAGGTGCGGTCTAGAGTTGACCTCGGTCAACTCCCTGACCGAGCCCTGCCATTTCTGACACCGTGATTTCGCCCCGATTTCCCCCAATTTCCGAGCTCGATCCGTTCGTCTTCACGCCTCGATCCCTTCTTGGAACTTCACCCCCGATCATCACTCTCCCACGCCATGTATCCGAATCCAGCCATATCCCCATCATTCGCGCGTGAATCTGGCTTGAAGGAGACGCCAGCATCTCCTACTTAAACACCCCGCCACCTTCAAGCCCAATTTTGAAGTCCCTTCGGTCCACCCTTCAGCGCCATCTCCGTGCTCCTGAGCTCCGTGGAGGTGACAGCTCCATCGCCAGCCCTTCAGCCAAGGCGCGCGAAGTCGAGGGAGCCTCCACCACCTCCGCCAACAGCCGGCGTCGAGGTACCCTTTTTCCTCTGGCTCCGGCCATCGAGGGCTTCCACTCGCTTATTTATCTCTCGCATTCAACTCCTGCTAGTTTTAGGATCAATATCCCCCAAAAAAATCGAAGTTACATCATCTGAATCGCTCGATCACCCACCTTGGCCGGAGTGCACCTCCGGCCCTCCGCCGCCACCTCGCTGAACACCTCCCCACGCCTCCGCGAGGCCCAGGCAATTTGCCCTGGGCCTTCTCATCACTTTTTGCAGGTCAAAGACCCTTGAAGCACCTGGAGGGCCATTTTGATCCCTCGCCGGAGATACCTGGAGCGTGAAGCTCCGCCGCCTTCGCGCCAGCGCCACGACGCTCCTCCGACGAATCCGAGCCATCCAGTCCGTAGAAGGACCTCCCAGGAGTCTGCAGCTCCATTTTGGAGCCCATTCATCGCCGGAGAAGCGAGATCGGAGCCGGGGAAGTTCGCCTTCGCCGGCCTTCTTCCCTGTTCTTCCTCCTCGTCTCTCCACCGTCCGATCGAGCCGCAGCCCCAGTTCGCGTGTCCACCGTCCGATCTTCCAAGCCCAACCGCCGTCGGATCTCTTTCTGAGATCTAATCTCAGACGTCGACGCCAACCGTCATCGGCCGCTCTTGTGCTGCCACGTGGATAAGTGGCCCGCTTCCCGCCGTTGGATCGTCCATCGCCGCCAGCCGTTGGATGCGCGCCACGCGTCACCTCCAGAGCGCCCGAGCGAGGGTATTTTGCATCCCAACCCTCGCAATTTTTGTATTTAATATCTAGTATTTAAACTTTTGTCTGTAGCGTAAAACTTTTGTAATATTTGCACAAGGACCCCCATACTTCAACTATTTGCACTTAGGTCCTTCGCCACGTCACCTCACGTGACCTGTACACGTGAGGGGGTGGGCATTTTGCAAGGACACCCTCGGTAGTTTGTGTATTTCGTTTCAGTCCTAAAACTTTCATCTCAAGTGTAAACTTTTTGGATATTTTGCAAGTAGGCCCCCAGAGTTTTGTGATATTACATTCCAGTCCTTCCCAGGCGCGTGCAAGTCACGCGCCCTGGTGGGTAAATTGTTTGGAGGCCCAGGCGGCTTTTGTAATTGCATTTTGGTGCTAAAAATTGAATATTCAGTATATGTTGTTGTGGAAAATTGCATGTATGCCCCTGGATGTTTTAGATATTGCACATATACCCCTGCCAGGACTGTTTAATGTTTGGATGTTTGCTCTAATTAGTTAAACTATCATTTTAACTCCAAAAATTCCACAAAAATAGGTTTATGCTCCTGGACATGTGTACTTTGACGCCACATATTTAGTTTTTGATTTTACTGTATTTTCATATTTATTAAAAATCAAAAACTCACTATTTATGCACTGTCTAGTTTAGAAAATACCAAAAAATTAGTAAAACACCTCCAAAAATTCCAAAAAAATTACCTAGTGTCTATTTTATTATCTTTTAGTGTCAGTCCAAAAACCACTAAAAATCTCAAAAGAAAAATACTAAAAATTTAAAAACACTCAAAAACTTCAAAAAAATATATAAAATCAAAGAAAAATCAAAAAAATATAAACCCAGGTCCTGTTTGTTCTCTATTTTACTCTCTTCATCTGAAAAATAGTGTGAAAATTTTGAGCTACTGGTTGCTATTTTTAAATTGCATTTTATTCACAGCCAGATCTATTTCCACTGTTTTCTTTTATTTCAATATTTAAAAATACCAAAAACACCTTGAAAAATCCCCAAAAATCACAAAAACAGTAGAAAATCTTAAAAATACAAAAACCTTTTATTTCTGAATTTTTGAGCATTTTTGTGCATTTTTATAAATATTCTACCTTGCCTTTTCTTATATTGTCTTTACTTTCCAATATTGAAAAAGAAAAAAGAAAAATATAAAATATAAAATTATAAAAATCAGAAAATTAAAAATCAAAATACAAAACTAAAAAAAAATTAAAATAAAAAAATTTAAAAATTAAAAACCCACAAAAATTGTAGTTTCTTGCTTGCTTAGTGTAGACACTTCACATACACATACTTGTGCACATTTTTGAGAATTACCCTGCTTGCTCCCTGTGTTCGAACTCTCTGCATACTTGCCCTTTACATCATTTGTGCAGAGTTAAAAATAAATTTGACTCCACACTTGTTTTTCATTGTTTGATACTTGATTGTGGGTTCATTGTTGATTAATCACATTTTATTGTGGGTCGCCACAGCGACGTATTTAGACCCTCGATAATCTGCGGTTATCAATGGTCTACTATACCCAAGTGAAGAACGGTTGTATGCATCCCCCCTGTTGCACCATACCATACCCAAATTTTTTTCTTTTATGAGGATTCGAATTCGTATACACATTTTTATATGTTTAAGGATGTAATAGTAAGCGTTCACCAAAATAATTTGGCATGTTAATGGTAAATATGAATATGAAATAGGTCAAATTCAAGCATATGAATATGAAAGAGATCAAATTTAAGCATACATTTTGCATAAATTAATAGTTAGATATAATTAATAGTAAATATGAAGTAGTTTGCTGAAATAGTTACATGTAATTAATAGTAAATGTGGAGTTATGAGTACGAAAGAAACATCAGATTTAGGCATTTATCTTGTATAATCATTATCCTAAACAAGTATATATTTATAAGCTTCTCAAACCACCATGTAACTATCAAAATCATACAAGAAATCTTCAAAAAAAAACAAAAACGCCTCGGAAAACGCCTCGACCGCCTCGAGGCGGAACGCCTCGAGGCTACGCCTCAGCCAGTCGAGGCGCACGCCTCACTGGACAAGGCCGAGGCGCACGCCTCGAGGCTAAAAAGGAACGCCTCGCCTCGAGGCGTACGCCTCGACCGCCTCGAGGCGCGCCTTTTAATACCATGGTTGGAACATGCAATGCTCAACTTGGACAAATTGAAAACTCTTTCTCATATACAAAATACATGTCTACATCAACCAATTCAACTCAAGGCACACCCAATTTGCTGTTGTTGATGATGTAAAACGATTATATTAGTGAGTAAGAGGAACCGTAGGGATTGAGTTTAGAACAATGGTCCATTGAGCAAATCTTGGTGGAAACAATGTTTCACATGCTCTAATTTTGTGTTAGTGTATTGAGTTTCCTCATGGAGATCTGTGGCATACAACATGCCTCAATGGAAGATGGTTCCATCACCCTGGAGTGACCCTGGAGGGTTGCAAAGATCAAGGAAATGACTATATACATATATTGAAAAAGGACTTTGAAATTGGGACTCTCTCTTATCCAAAGACTTGGAATGAAACTCTCATGTATGAATATAAGGGAAGCATGTTCTTTCTCATAGAAACCTCGTAAGGATCTTATATTGGGAACGGTATCAATAAAATATGGAGACAGAGTCATGTTCCTCCATAGAATGAACAAGTGTATCTCTTTAATGAACTTAGACAATGTAGAATCTAAATCTACTTCAATACTTCTCATTTCTCCTATATTTGTCAAAATCTAATCAAGTAGGTGGAAAAACTAATAGGGGTGCAAAAAACCCATCTTTTCTCTTCTTTTATTCTTTTTTTCCTTTTTAACGATCTTTAACTTTTTCCTTCTTTTTAAAAAAGGATTTTTACATGTATAACTATGTATACTTTCCTAATTACATCATAATTCCTTAATAATTGTGAATTGCACTTAGAACCTTGAACAACGACTAACCGTTATGTTATATTAACTTCGACTAGAATTGTTAAAAGTTGGCACACACCCTTCTAAGTCCATCGAATTTGTGATCACCAATCCTTCAAAGCCTCGCGTCATGTACTCACCCGCCACCACCGCTCCTGTATGGTTCCTCCGTCGCCCATAGCCCAGTTCCCCAAACATGTTAGCAAGGGATCTCTTTGTTAGCATGATGTGCTGTGTATACCAACTTGTAGCAGCCCAACATGGTTTCCCATATAGTATTCACAAAGTACGATAATGGGTTATCAACTTGGACTTAAGTATTTTGGTTGTAGTTAATGATTCCATTCAGAGCCAAGTCCAACAAATTGTGAGGGCGAGTCATCCTCCATAACAACTTCGACTGATCAAAGTGGGTTCCTTTAATTGTGAAAAGGCGACCCAAAAAGTGGAGCCATCCCTACCAAAGAGGTAGGAGGAAAGGTTTGCGCAGAACGTGCAATGACCACTACTGCTGGGAGTAAGTGGTGGATGATGTAGCAAAATGAGAACGTTGCATATAAAGATGGAGGAGATTGTAAAACCCCAACATAGTTCCACAGATAGAAATAACAATGTGATAGTGAATACTTAGGTTTAAGAATTTCGTGTGATGGACAACGATTCCAATCGAACCTAAACCCAACAAGTTGTGAGGGTCAGTTATCCTCGATAGTGGCTCAAGCTAAGGTCCGAGAAGTTATACAACTGTACCAACTACATTTGTACCAAATTCCTGCTCAAGCACTTTTCGAAATATTGTCAAGTAACATGTAAATGAACATCATTTGGAGAGTCGGTTCCTACATAATATTTGAAGGGGTATACTTATGTATATATCATATGGAAACGATTAGGTTCGACTCCTTAAGGAGGAATGATAGCGAAGGAGCAATGCCTACAGGATCTAAATATAATGGCATTGTCATGATCGAGATCAGTGTATAGAGAGCAATGCCTACACAACCCTGGCAGAGAAATGAGTACGCCCTCAAGGCGGAGATGCACTCAATCCCACCATCAGATGTGCTTCTTGACTCAAGAGAGACATAAGAGACATATAGACATGGATGTAAGTATGTTATTCTCCTATGGACTCGTGTTGGGTCAGAAGACTTCCCACACTATCCAGTATTCGAATACCAATGAGGAATGATATGCATGACATGGAATGGAGTACCACTGCTCTGATACCAATCTGTGACGCCCGTCCCCCTAGGATCCGGGTACTCGGAAAACCAATTCCACGCATACACATTCTACATTCGAATACTTGACATTCGTGACAGCAGGAGAAAAATAGCAACATGCACAGGAATTTAAAACTTTACTTCTCATTCAACCTGATCACATTCCATATTCCATTGATCATTTCCATGTCCACAAAAAAAATATACTTGTAAGTATAAAATAGATGTCCACAATTATACATTACATTCCATGTCTCTCGACAAAATACTACACGTGAAGAAGGATAGTAAACTACCAACAACTGTACCACCAAGAAAAATATCGTGAAGCTACACAAAAATGGTGATATCCCCAAAGCTACTCACTGCTATGAACCTGCGGATCCACACGTAGGTACGTTATGAGCAAAGTTGCTCAATACGATTTAAACAAATATACAATAACGAGCAAGATATAATTTAAACGTGTACAAAAGAACAACTAGATAATAAATCTCGCAATGAATTACATTATTATTATTGATCTGGATATGGATATGAGTAACCAAGCTTCGTGGATAGTCTGTGGTCTTGGTCTGGATAAGACCTCACACTATGACTCTAAGGTAAAAGAAAATACCTTAGGGTTGTGGTGCCTCCGTAGGCATGCGGTGGGGTACAATGCATCCTAACTAAGTTCCCAACACGTCCACTTAGCTCCACTTCACAATTATGCTTCCGATTCACAAATTAGATTACAACCCGCAAATCATTGCGACAATCTGATCCTCCTTATACACAGGAGATTCACGTCCCATCACCAACTTCATTAACCACATTTTCCGGAACTCCCCTCTTAGCGCTCCCACTCGGAATATCGACCAATGTGGCCTACATTGGCCCATACACGAGTGTTAACTCTAAGTGACAAGCGAAACACTAGCCGACCAACCATGTCTACTTGGCCCGCGCTCGAGCACCAGGTTAAAGCACGCAAGTGCGAGGCCAACACCGTCAGATTAGCACCTCGGTGTGCCAAGCAACATGTCCCCCAACCATCGCAGCTACAATAGCAGTTGGGATCGCGGTCATCTAGGCTTCTACCCGGGACCCCAAGGGTGCATGCCCCTCCCTTGGCGGCAACTACTCCACTACCCAAATATCGCAACCATATATACAGGGTGATTTACCATATATGCAAATGTATAAAATGAACATCTCAGCATTCAATATACCATAGCTAGTCGCTGCTCTAAAATTATTAGCTATTACTTTCAAGGAACTCATGAGCTCATCCTTATTAGCAGCTATTGGTTATAATTTCAACATATGCTTCTTCCATCTTTATGTTAAACTGATATCAATTGTCAAACAATTCCTTTAATATGCAATACGCTCCACAATTTTGGTTGTAGAACATCATAGACTACCTGGAAAATAGTTTCACAACCTGAACCCTCGATCAAATATATGCAAACATCACTTGTAGTACACTTTCAATTACAAAAACCAGAAGAAAGATAAGGGTTGATAGTAAAGAATGTTGTTGGGATGACTGGAGAGCAATGGAAAAAAAAACCACTTATTCTACAGATCCCATGTTCAGTTCATGATGACTGCCACTAGCGAAATCCAGGATAAGGTGGCATATGATAGAAAAAAAATGGTCTAACCCTACCACGTATACTCACATAATAAAGGAGACTATGCATCAAACTGTCCTTTTTATTTACTATAAAGTATAAAGGTGGTGCAACTGGGTAGCGTTCCACAGTATAAGTCTGAACAAAAAAATGATGATGAAATCACTGGTAGTCCCCCTAACGGAAGCCTGAACAAACTAAGAATCATGGTCTTTTCCCTTAATACAAATAACAAGTAAGGATTCTCTATTCGAATGTTTCTTCAGAATACACAGATCTAAGTACTGAGACAGGAAGCACCATTAGAATTTCCAAATAAAACCTAAGGCCCGGATTCTGCTCACAAACCTGTATACACCACAGCGAACCTTGCACTCGCAAACAGTGGCTAAATCAACCAACGAAAAAGGCTACTAGCTAACGGTTGTATTCCTATAGAGAAGAAGGAAGGCTACAACATGTGTACAAGTGCTGAATATGTTGGCCATTGGATAATAGGATATCATTTATTTTGGTCTTAGTTGTTACTACAACATTTGGACATTCTCACAAGGAACTCCATTCCTATGCAGTGGCCACTAGCAACTTCCTTCCTAGTGGCTGCAATTTATTACTGTATATGATACATAAGGTTAAATATACAATTTGGCACTTGTTTGTGTTGCTCTTGTTTAAGGATAATCAATGGACATCCATCTGCCTAGTGCATACTAAAATGCAACACAATTACAACATCTGTCAACTATTTAATATCATATCCAAGGCATGTATACATACACCTCAGCTTTGAGTAGTGCTTGAGTCACTGTTAGGCTGTCTTAGCTAAAGGATTTTGACTATAGCTGTTCAAGTTTCACTCCAGGCAGTTGTGTTGTGGTCAAGGGAATCAAGAGAGCTTCAACTTATAGATAATTCGAAGGGATTAACATGGGTCTCCTCCCAATGGAGCAGATTGATCGGACTTGGTTGTGGAATGTGAAACAATTTCCTATTTCTACCCTTTGAAAATTTCAACTTTCTTCATCTTGATTTAAATGGTTTGCCCCTGCCCACTTATCTAGCAAGTATCATGTGCACAGCAGTAAAAGAATTTCACAGAACTTGTGTTCACTCGTGGGAATTGAAGGGCACCTTTCACCCAAAATCCCCTGGATATTTGCACAAGGAAGATATCAATATGTTAGCTACTTAGGACACATATATGTAAACTTCAATCTTCGATTAAAGTTAAAGAAGTATGCGTTATAGTTCGTGACTATTGTCCCCTGTCAGTTTCCCCTTGCTACACCAATGTCCTGCTTTCTGACAACATGAGTTTTGACAAATCAACAATTAGAGAAGATGCCTATGTACAGATGTTCCAAGGCATGATCGAACTAGATCAACTCAACACCACCAATCTCTCAAAGCAAATGCTCCCCCCCTCGAGCAAATGATGCGAAACATCGAAATGATCTGCTAAAAGGATTTAGAATGGCATGGAAACCGCAGCAAGGAGGTGGGGACATCGTAGCAATACATAGGGCTAACACTTCCCCGCCAAAAGAAGAAGCAAGAAAACCGTGGAATCCGCAGCAAGAGGAAGGGTAACTCGTACCTCAAGAACTCGATTTCTCGGCAACTCCGCCCATGGAGAAACGACGCAATCGGTGCTTCGATCATGATGCCAATCCGTCCCCGAGGGCTGCGTAGGCCTCCTGCGCTCCGGTGAGCTCCATTGAGGCTCCAATGATGGAGAGGGATGAGGAAGAAGAGGGCTGTCGAATGGTTTGGGCATTTTTTGGGCGAGGAAGGGGAAGGGATTTAACGGTTTGGACCCGGATTCGGATCCGGGTCTGGATCCGTATATGGCATGGACCTCCTCTTGCAAAAATGGTCGTAACTCGGGCTCCCGAACTCGGATTTTCGCATTCTTGGACTCGTTGGAAAGATATCGACGAGCCCTACGCAATGAACTAGTCAAATAAATTTTTTAAACACTGGAATAAGAGCAGATTTACAATTAATCCCAGATCCAGGCGAATTTTGCATTTTAGTCCCTGTTCGGTTTTCGAGGGTTTCACATCATAAAATTCTCAAAAGAAGTCTCGTCCCCGAGACTTAGGATGACTCTAGTCGATTTCAACACCCGAACCCCATCGTATCCAAGTCTCACAAAGAAATGAGCCCATAAAAATTTCAAAGAGAGCAAAGCCCATAAAAATCTCAAAAGAACTCGACTACGGTTTCAGTTCCGTACTTGTGAACAATTGAGGGTATTTCTCCCTCATGTCCATCTCAGATTCCCATAACGCTTCCTTGACGTCTTGACTTTGCCACAAGACCTTGATCAAAGGGATTTCCTTCCGCCTCAGTCTCTTGACCGCGTAGTCCAAAATCTGCACTGGCTCTTCTAGAAAGGAGAAGTTTGGCTCCACCGCCAAGTCCTCATAGTTGATCACGTGTCGGGGATCTCGGATGTACTTCATAAGATTCGACATGTGGATCACGTCATGGATGTCCTCGAGATGTGGGGGAAGGGCCACCATGTATGCTACTTTCCCAACACGGGCCAAAATCTCGAATGGTCCCACAAAACGCGATGTTAGCTTGCCCTTTGCACCGAAACGTTGTACGCCCTTCATTGGAGACACGCGTAAGAACACGAAGTCCTCGACCTGTGATCATGAGAAATGCTTAGTCATACGGGATTGACTAAAAATTGTCCATTAGGACACGAATGCACGACAACGTACCTGAAACTCGAGGTCTCTACGCAGACGATCGGCGTAACTCTTCTGATGGCTCTACGAAGTCAACAGTTTTCTCCTATCAATTTCCACTACTCTGGACGTCTCCTCAATAATCTGCGGGGTGAACATGGTGTTGTCACCCAGCTGCTGCCAACACAAAGGCGTGGTGCACCACCTCCCATACAATGCCTCCAACGGTGCCATGCCTACACTAGCATGCTAGCTATGGTTGTATGTAAACTCAACTAGTGGGAGGTGATCCTTCCAAGATCTCTTCCACTCAATCGTGCATGCTCGTAGTAGATCCTCCAAGGTCTGAATGGTTCTCTCAGACTGCCCATCTGTCTGTGGATGGTAGGTTGAACTCATAAGTAGCTCCGTCCTCAAGGCTCTCACGAACTCTCCCTAGTAGTGTGATGTGAAACGAGAATCTCTATTTGACACTACTTCCTTGGGTATCCCATGCAACCGAATGATGTGCTGAACATATAACTTGGCTAGTTGCACTGATGTATATGTCATGTTGACCGGGATGAAATGTGTTGACTTGGTTAATCGGTCAACGATGACCCATATCGCATCATGCCCTCCAGAGGTGCGCGGTAATGATGTGACGAAATCCATCGAGATGCTCTCCCATTTCCAAACCGGGATGGGAAGAGGATACAGTAAATTAGGAGGCCTTTGGTGTTATGCCTTCACCATCTGGCAAGTAAGACACCAGCTAAGATGTTCGGCTATGTCCTTGTTCATGCCTTCCCACCAAAGTGTTGGCGGAGGTCCTTGTACATCTTGGTGCCACCTGGATGTATGGAAAGTCTTGAGCTATGCGCCTCATCCAGGATGTCTCTCCTCAACTCCTTGTCATCTGGGATACACACATGGCCCCCCTTCCATTCGATGCATTCACGAACTCGAAATCCGTCGAATTCATCCTTCAATCACCTGTTGTACAGCTCATGGATCCTCGGACTTGTCATTTGGCCCTGAACAATCATGTCCCACAAGTTGCTATACTTGGTTGGCATTGTCACTGTATCGGATGTGCCCTCAAATGGATGCTACTCACTAAGTGTAGCGAGCACATACCAAGTCTGCAATCGTGCTGTCGTACCCTCAATATATGGTTGTCTCCTCGAGGCATCTGCTACCACATTCCCCTTACCAAGATGGTAGGAGATGGTACAATCAAAATCTTTTAGGAGCTCCATCCACCGCCTTTACCTCATATTTAGCTCCTTCTGATCAAAAATGTATTTAAGACTCTGGTGGTCTGTGAAGATCTCAAATGTCACCCCATACAATAGTAACATCATATCTTTAATGCAAAGAATATGGCCACCAACTCTAAGTCACGAGTAGGGTAGTTGCGTTCATGGTTCTTCAACTATTATGATGTGTACACCATAACCTGTCCACGCTGCATCAACACTGCACCTAAGCTCTCCTTGGAAGCATCTGTATACACGGTGAAGTCTAAGGTACCCGAAGGAAGGGTGAGGATGGGTGCAGAAGACAATCGCTCCTTGAGCGTTCGGAAGCTCGACTCACATTTGTCGCTCCAGACAAATAGGACATCCTTTTGCGTCAATCGAGTGAGGGGTAGAGCCAACTGAGAGAACCCCCTAACAAACCTCCTGTAGTACCTGGAGAGGTCAAGGAAGCTGCAAACCTCTGTAATCGTCTTAAGCCGCTCTCAAAACACCACTGCCTCTATCTTGGCGGGATCAACTGACACCCCCGCCCCTGACACCACGTGAATGCCACCTTAGAAAGCCAAAACTCACACTTGCTATATTTGGCATACAACTGATGCTCTCGGAGTGTCTCTAGAACCGTACACAGATGGGACTCGTGCTAGTACCCATCACGGGAGTAGACCAGAAGATCATCAATTAATATAATCACGAACTTGTCCAAATATGGGCGGAAGACTCAGTTCATCAAATCTATGAATGCGACAGGTGCATTCGTGAGTTCAAACGACATCACCAAGAACTCAAAGTGGCCATATCTAGAACGGAATGCAGACTTCATTATATTGGCCTCTTTGATCCTCAATTGATGGTATTCCGACCGTAGGTCAATCTTAAAGAACATTGCTTCTCCCTACAACTGGTCAAATAGATCATCTATCTTGGGAAGTGGGTAACGGTTCTTGACCGTTCTCTTGTTCAATTGCATGTAGTCTATGCATAGACTCAAGGATCCATCCTACTTCTTTACAAAAAGGATTTGATGCTCCCCATGGAATGTACTGGGCAGATGAATCCCTTCTCCAACAGTTCCTGCAACTGCACCTTGAGCTCAACAGGTGCCAACCTTTATGGAGGGATGGAGATCAGTTTGGCAATATCAAGATCTCAAACTCTGTATCCCTCACTGGTGGTAGCCCATGTAAGTCATCTGGAAACACATATGGAAACTTACACACAATTCTAACATCCTCTAACATCTAGTCCTCTGTTGTTGAGCCTACAACGTAGGTAATAGCCTACACAACCCTGGCAGAGAAATGAGTACGCCCTCAAGGCGGAGATGCACTCAATCCCACCATCAGATGTGCTTCTTGACTCAAGAGAGACATAAGAGACATATAGACATGGATGTAAGTATGTTATTCTCCTGTGGACTCGTGTTGGGTCAGAAGACTTCCCACACTATCCAGTATTCGAATACCAATGAGGAATGATATGCATGACATGGAATGGAGTACCACTGCTCTGATACCAATCTGTGACGCCCGTCCCCCTAGGATCCGGGTACTCGGCAAACCAATTCCACGCATACACATTCTACATTCGAATACTTGACATTCGTGACAGCAGGAGAAAAATAGCAACATGCACAGGAATTTAAAACTTTACTTCTCATTCAACCTGATCACATTCCATATTCCATTGATCATTTCCATGTCCACAAAAAAAATATACTTGTAAGTACAAAATAGATGTCCACAATTATACATTACATTCCATGTCTCTCGACAAAATACTACACGTGAAGAAGGATAGTAAACTACCAACAACTGTACCACCAAGAAAAATATCGTGAAGCTGCACAAAAATGGTGATATCCCCAAAGCTACTCACTGCTATGAACCTGCGGATCCACACGTAGGTACGTTATGAGCAAAGTTGCTCAATACGATTTAAACAAATATACAATAACAAGCAAGATATAATTTAAACGTGTACAAAAGAACAACTAGATAATAAATCTCGCAACGAATTACATTATTATTATTATTGATCTGGATATGGATATGAGTAACCAAGCTTCGTGGATAGTCTGTGGTCTTGGTCTGGATAAGACCTCACACTATGACTCTAAGGTAAAAGAAAATACCTTAGGGTTGTGGTGCCTCCGTAGGCATGCGGTGGGGTACAATGCATCCTAACTAAGTTCCCAACACGTCCACTTAGCTCCACTTCACAATTATGCTTCCGATTCACAAATTAGATTACAACCCGCAAATCATTGCGACAATCTGATCCTCCTTATACACAGGAGATTCACGTCCCATCACCAACTTCATTAACCACATTTTCCGGAACTCCCCTCTTAGCGCTCCCACTCGGAATATCGACCAATGTGGCCTACATTGGCCCATACACGAGTGTTAACTCTAAGTGACAAGCGAAACACTAGCCGACCAACCATGTCTACTTGGCCCGCGCTCGAGCACCAGGTTAAAGCACGCAAGTGCGAGGCCAACACCGTCAGATTAGCACCTCGGTGTGCCAAGCAACATGTCCCCCAACCATCGCAGCTACAATAGCAGTTGGGATCGCGGTCATCTAGGCTTCTACCCGGGACCCCAAGGGTGCATGCCCCTCCCTTGGCGGCAACTACTCCACTACCCAAATATCGCAACCATATATACAGGGTGATTTACCATATATGCAAATGTATAAAATGAACATCTCAGCATTCAATATACCATAGCTAGTCGCTGCTCTAAAATTATTAGCTATTACTTTCAAGGAACTCATGAGCTCATCCTTATTAGCAGCTATTGGTTATAATTTCAACATATGCTTCTTCCATCTTTATGTTAAACTGATATCAATTGTCAAACAATTCCTTTAATATGCAGTACGCTCCACAATTTTGGTTGTAGAACATCATAGACTACCTGGAAAATAGTTTCACAACCTGAACCCTCGATCAAATATATGCAAACATCACTTGTAGTACACTTTCAATTACAAAAACCAGAAGAAAGATAAGGGTTGATAGTAAAGAATGTTGTTGGGATGACTGGAGAGCAATGGAAAAAAAAAACCACTTATTCTACAGATCCCATGTTCAGTTCATGATGACTGCCACTAGCGAAATCCAGGATAAGGTGGCATATGATAGAAAAAAAATGGTCTAACCCTACCACGTATACTCACATAATAAAGGAGACTATGCATCAAACTGTCCTTTTTATTTACTATAAAGTATAAAGGTGGTGCAACTGGGTAGCGTTCCACAGTATAAGTCTGAAACAAAAAAATGATGATGAAATCACTGGTAGTCCCCCTAACGGAAGCCTGAACAAACTAAGAATCATGGTCTTTTCCCTTAATACAAATAACAAGTAAGGATTCTCTATTCGAATGTTTCTTCAGAATACACAGATCTAAGTACTGAGACAGGAAGCACCATTAGAATTTCCAAATAAAACCCAAGGCCCGGATTCTGCTCACAAACCTGTATACACCACAGCGAACCTTGCACTCGCAAACAGTGGCTAAATCAACCAACGAAAAAGGCTACTAGCTAACGGTTGTATTCCTATAGAGAAGAAGGAAGGCTACAACATGTGTACAAGTGCTGAATATGTTGGCCATTGGATAATAGGATATCATTTATTTTGGTCTTAGTTGTTACTACAACATTTGGACATTCTCACAAGGAACTCCATTCCTATGCAGTGGCCACTAGCAACTTCCTTCCTAGTGGCTGCAATTTATTACTGTATATGATACATAAGGTTAAATATACAATTTGGCACTTGTTTGTGTTGCTCTTGTTTAAGGATAATCAATGGACATCCATCTGCCTAGTGCATACTAAAATGCAACACAATTACAACATCTCGCGGTGTCAACTATTTAATATCATATCCAAGGCATGTATACATACACCTCAGCTTTGAGTAGTGCTTGAGTCACTGTTAGGCTGTCTTAGCTAAAGGATTTTGACTATAGCTGTTCAAGTTTCACTCCAGGCAGTTGTGTTGTGGTCAAGGGAATCAAGAGAGCTTCAACTTATAGATAATTCGAAGGGATTAACATGGGTCTCCTCCCAATGGAGCAGATTGATCGGACTTGGTTGTGGAATGTGAAACAATTTCCTATTTCTACCCTTTGAAAATTTCAACTTTCTTCAACTTGATTTAAATGGTTTGCCCCTGCCCACTTATCTAGCAAGTATCATGTGCACAGCAGTAAAAGAATTTCACAGAACTTGTGTTCACTCGTGGGAATTGAAGGGCACCTTTCACCCAAAATCCCCTGGATATTTGCACAAGGAAGATATCAATATGTTAGCTACTTAGGACACATATATGTAAACTTCAATCTTCGATTAAAGTTAAAGAAGTATGCGTTATAGTTCGTGACTATTGTCCCCTGTCAGTTTCCCCTTGCTACACCAATGTCCTGCTTTCTGACAACATGAGTTTTGACAAATCAACAATTAGAGAAGATGCCTATGTACAGATGTTCCAAGGCATGATCGAACTAGATCAACTCAACCCCACCAATCTCTCAAAGCAAATGCTCCCCCCTCGAGCAAATGATGCGAAACATCGAAATGATCTGCTAAAAGGATATAGAATGGCATGGAAACCGCAGCAAGGAGGTGGGGACATCGTAGCAATACATAGGGCTAACACTTCCCCGCCAAAAGAAGAAGCAAGAAAACCGTGGAATCCGCAGCAAGAGGAAGGGTAACTCGTACCTCAAGAACTCGATTTCTCGGCAACTCCGCCCATGGAGAAACGACGCAATCGGTGCTTCGATCATGATGCCAATCCGTCCCCGAGGGCTGCGTAGGCCTCCTGCGCTCCGGTGAGCTCCATTGAGGCTCCAATGATGGAGAGGGATGAGGAAGAAGAGGGCTGTCGAATGGTTTGGGCATTTTTTGGGCGAGGAAGGGGAAGGGATTTAACGGTTTGGACCCGGATTCGGATCCGGGTCTGGATCCGTATATGGCCTGGACCTCCTCTTGCAAAAATGGTCGTAACTCGGGCTCCCGAACTCGGATTTTCGCATTCTTGGACTCGTTGGAAAGATATCGACGAGCCCTACGCAATGAACTAGTCAAATAAATTTTTTAAACACTGGAATAAGAGCAGATTTACAATTAATCCCAGATCCAGGCGAATTTTGCATTTTAGTCCCTGTTCGGTTTTCGAGGGTTTCACAGGACCACAGTCCCACGGATCTTGAGTGCTCGACCCGATTTCTCCACTTACTCCACACTCGATCCAACACCTAAAACCCTAAACCACGGGTCATTCCTCTTCCTTGCAGATCCATGATCCACGCCCGGGGTGGGTCTGAGGGATCCGAGTTGCGAGCTACTCGCCCGATCCATGTCTTCTCGGACCCCTAGGCATATATAGCATCGCCTCCGGCAGCTCTGTTCTTCATCTTTGGTCATCCCCCTCGACGCCAAGGAGTTCCTCCGATGTGCCTGAGTGACAGTGATGTTCTCCGGAGTGGAAGCGAGGCTCGAAGCCTTCGGGAAGCCTCTGATCCGGTGGCTCAGCCGCCGTGCGCCGCCGCGAGCGCGCCCAGCCTCGGGAACCCGACGATCCCTAGCAGGCAATGACCCAGGAGCTCCCCGAGCTCCAGCCCAGTCGAATGCCTCCGCCAGGTAACTTCTTTAGTCCTTAGTTTAGCTTAGCTCCGCCGCCTCCGCCCATCGTCTGCGACCAACCATTCACCCATCCGACATCGCCACCACCTTCACGAGCCTCCTCCGCACCTTCTCCACCTACCCATTCCCCCTGACTCGCCCTGGAGCAGAGACTTCGGTCCTCCACCTCCGCCGCTCGCCGGAGGACCTCCATACCGCCGCATCCTTCATCGTTCACGCACTCTAACGGGTCGAGGCAGTTTTCCCTCGACCCCTCTTTCTTCCTGTGCAGGTAGCAGGTCTAACCGACCTCATCTGAAGGTCGGAGCAGTTGGGCACAGGTGCTCCAGGTCTTCACCGTCGCCGGAGCTCTCCAGAGCTCCTAGCCATCATCAGAGTTGTCCATTGGCTGCGGGTCACAAAGGCGCTTCTTCTCAGCCTCTCAGTAGCCTCCGAGGAGTCCCCACGCCCGAGTTTCGAGCCGGCGAAGTTCGACGGCCGTCAGTTCATCCAGGACCCTCTCGAGCCGTCAGATCGTCCTCTCGCTCCAGAAAAGATCTCGGCCACCCATTTGAGGAGCTTCACTACCGTCAGATCCATAGGTGGACTGATCGGAGTCGCACGATCAGATGAAGAGATACCAATGACTCCAGAGCCGTTCGATCTCTACGTATCGTCTTCACCACTGTCGATCTACCGAGGGTTTAGCCACAGCGCACCAGATCCGTCAGATTAGCCACATGGTGGACCCTCAATCGTTCGATCCGGCCCGCGTTCCTTGGTTAAAGGCGTCATTATTCTCAGCGGTTAGATCAGCTACGTGGCGTCACCTCAGTCGTCGACATTTAATAAAGGGGTAATTGCTCTTAGGCCCCTATAGTTTTTGCATTTATTATTTAGTCCTATAAATACATTTTGTAGTTCTTTTATTTTTGGACATATTGCATAGAGGACCCTGAGGTTTATTATGTTTGCATTTATGCCCCTGTGTGTGATGGACACGTGCATCGACACGTGAGCTTTGGTGTAATTGCATTTCTTGCCCTTTGTTTTCGGCGTGTTATTGTTTGTATTTTTATTAATAGGAATGACAAATAGGTCCCCCCAGGCCTGAGTCACGTGTATCGTGCGTGGCCTCGGGGACATTTTGCACATTCAGCCCCAGACTTTCCTGGCGTGTTATCCAAGGGGCCCAGGGCTTTATTTTATTTGCAGTTAGGTCCCTGTGTACTGTGCCCTTGTGTTTGAATTTAATAAAATAGCAAATCAACTCCAAATTTGATGAAAATTGGACACATGGCTCCTGCCATGATGTAAAATTTTATCTAATTTTTGGAGACATTTTAGCCACTTTTTATTATTTTTTAAAAAATTCAAAAGCACGTAATTTTCTTACTGTCCAGCTTTAAAAATCACAAATAAATATTAAACCATCTTTAAAAATTACAAAAAAATTAGATAGTGTTTGTTTTGTGTTGTTTGATTTTCTTCAATTTTGGTCATTTTTAGATTTATAAAACCAATAAAAATCACGAAAGCCCTAAAAGTCCATTAAAATTCTAATAATTAAAAGAAAAATCCAAAAATAATAAGTCCAGTGCCTAAATTTTCCTTGAATTTTCTACTTTACAGGAAAATTACCTTCAGACCTTTATAGGGCCATTTTGCATTTTAATTTGGCCCTCCAAGTCTGACTGGACAGTACCCTTATTTTCTTGCCTTGTTTGATTTTTATAAAATTCAATAAAAATCAGAAAATTACCAAAAATTAACCAAAAACAGTAAAAAAATATAAAAAACATAAAAACATTTTTGTTTGAATTTTTGGATGATTTTTGAGTAGGTAAATAATTGTTTGTAGTTGGTTGTTTTATTGTTTCCCTTATTTTCCTTATTAATTAAAAATCCAAAAAAAATTAAAAAATATTAAAAATCCACCAAAAAGCCTTTTATTCTATTTTATTCTTCTTTTGGACTACTTCGTAGGCCACAAGGCCATCACGTGCTCCCTGAGTCCGACCCTGGTCGCTATACCAGGCTAATCCAAAAGCCAGGACTGCTATCGTTTTTCATTGATTTTTATCTTGTTTGGTGGTCTGTTCATAATTTTCTTGATTGACTGAACCGTCTCCGAGATCCGAATCGCAACGACCCTTGATCTATTTTTATTCACTCATGTCTTGGTGATTTTTCGGTCATCAGAAATGGCATCATTGCCGGGGAGCACGGCTTAGTAGTCGGTTTTCAATTTTTCCCGTGGCTTTCTTTTCGCGGCTTTTTGTATATATTTTTTATATATATTTGACCTGTTTATATAATAATCTGGTCTGACCACTTTTGTTTGCTTTCTTGCTAGGGCCCGAGGACCGAGGCAGCTTTCTTCGGAAGCCGAGCAACCGCGGGAACCGGAGGCGGCTCTCTTCTTTACAGAGCCACAGGAGGACGCGAGGAGCGAGCAGAAGTGCGGGAGCCGCGGAATAGCCACGAGATTAGTAGGCTTAGATTAGATTTACATTTCCGCATTATTTGAACGGTTGTAATAATACAGGGACCAGAGACAGAGACTTATACTTTCGGGGTCTGTTTCGCCGAGCACCGGTGTGCTCGGGGGACCTCTTAGCTAGTTCGGTTTTTCGCGGCTTTTTACGCGGCTTTTATTTCTTTCCTGCCTTTTCCGGTTTCATGCGGATTTTCGAGCCCCTAGCTTTAGGATTTTCTGCTTGATTGTGACGTAATTCATAGGATCCAAACACCCTAATATAATTGCATGTTCCTATAGTGCGGTAATTGGACTTATAATAAAAAAAATTAATAAAATAGCCGTCCCATCACTTCCGAGCCTACGCGCTGCGAGCCCGCCACGTCAAGCACTACTCCTGAACTCGACCTGTCGAGAAGAGGAGGGGTGGGTCTAAACCGGACTCTTTGGATTGGAGGCTGGTGGTCGGCTAGCCGTTCTTTCGAGTAGCACTACTGTTTAGGGACTCGGTTTTCCGCCTGCACCATTTAGGTAGTTTATTTCCTGTCTTCCAATTCTACGCGGATCATCTTGCATGTAGACTGCTGGAGTCAGGTACGCATTTCTTACTCTGCATGCATCATTGATTTCATCGCGCATCGGCTTTTTCGTCTTCTCCCCCCTGTTTTGGACTTAATAACCAGGAGAACCGAAAAATTCGTTAGGCGATTTGTTTGCTTATTGAAAAATACCTAAAAAGAAAAATAATAAAATCGAGACTGCTAATCACACTTGACTTAAAAGACATCTCATTGAAGATCTGTCTTGGGGAGAGTAACCTCCTCCTTGTTTTGTTTGGATGAGCGAGAGAGTGACCCGCACCTTAGGTTAGAGCCATATCCGATATTTTCTCGGCTGATTACCGGCTTTCTGTACGGGACAGTCGGTCGAGAAATATTTGGATTCCTATTTTGCTCACGTAATCGCTCTGATAGACTGAATGATCACCTAAAATAAAATCGACAAGATAATTGACCGATCCCTTCGGTCTTCAGCTCGTGTACGTAGGTGAATCAGGGGCTTGCCTTTTCATCTTGTGTGATTTCCAGATCCCTTCTGCTTTCCCTCATCTCCTTCTCTTCTTCTGTCTCCCACCACCCTTCTTCTCCCTTCAGTCTTCTCTTCTTCTCCTTTACCCCTGGATGATGGATCCCCCTCACCTCGAGCCGACTCTTGCAGCTTTTTCTTCACCATCTGACCATCAGTCCAGTCCACCTTCTAGGGAGGTCGGATCTCCGACCAACCTCCCGCTCCCTCCCTCCCATCCCTTTCTCTACTCTGGGCATGCTGTGCTTGACGTCCGAGGATACCAGATAGAGCAGATGCGAGACCCGGATGATGCTGTTGCTGAGTTGAGAGTGCACTCCGTTCGTGATCAGAGAGAGCAGTGGAGATCAGCAGATAGATCCTATTCCAGATTGATGGAAGAGCAGATAGCACAGGGAGCTTAGTCAGCTTCTACATTACGTCCATTCGTCTTGGATTTAGATTACATTCAGCGACTGCCGACATTTTCAGGAGATGCGCACGAGGAGTCTTATCTTCACCTGTCCGCATTCGAGGAGTTTTGCCGAGCACAGAGATATTCAGATATCACTGCACAAGAGCTGATGAGGAGGACCTTCTCATTTACACTTCACGAGAGAGCCATGAGATGGCACAGACGATTGGGGAGGACATTCGATACGTGGGGAGAGCTACGCCGAGAGTTTCTACAGAGATACTTTCCCCAGCGTCGAGCAGAGTTTATGCGGTCTTTGATCACCGACTTTTCAGTTGACCCCCAGGAGCCATTGCAGGAGGCATGGCCGAGGTTTCTTGACCTCTTGAGGAGATTTCCCGATCACGGATTTCCAGAGACAGACTTGATAGAGATCTCCATGCGGGGGATGACCGCAGAGCAGATAGCACTGGTGATTACCACATGTGGCGGTTCACACCGCAGTTCTGACCTTCACTTACTGGATAACATCTCGAGCTTACTTTCACAGAGTTCATCTTCGCGGGATACCTCCATCGGGACAACACATGCGGATGTTGCGATACTAGTGCGGTGTGTCACTTCACATGAGGATTCAGTTTCTACACACCAGCCAGAGGACTTGGAGCATGCAACACCACAGAGTACAGAAGAGATGACTGTGATAACAAAGGGTCGGACCCAGAGTCTTCTCGAGTTCCCGTTGGTTTTCCAGCCGGAGTTCGAGTCAGCCCCAGAGTTTCCAGTTGATGAGTCTTGGGTATTAGATCTTCTGATACTCCAGGAACCGGAGGAGCCCCGCTTTTGCAGCCATTGATTCAACCAATTCAGTTCCCAGTCCCGGAGGAGTCAGCTTCCTTTCTGCAGAGATACTTCTTGGAGTTTGACAGATTTCATGACTCAGCCTAGCAGCCACAGTTCGATATGGGACACCACTTTGACAGTTCAGATACAGATAGTCCCGTATTCAAGCCTTTTGTCCTCCACTCCGACGAGATAGACACACTTGCTGAGGACCAGTTGGCAGCCAGCATTACCCAAAGCGAGGATCAGCCGCAGACACTTTGCCAGCCTCCGCGGTGTTTACCAGTATCTTCTCCTGCTTCCAGATTGCCGACAGATACACTTCAAACGATGATGCAGCCTGGTGCACCGAGTGGATACTTCATAGCAGCGCAGATATCCTTCTAAATCCTGATCCTCTACTTTTCACCTCTGATCTTGCATTTCTCCCCGAGGGTTATCTGCAGGAGAATGCCGCACATGATATGTACTCGGTTTCACCTTCTGAGAGTGTTTCCGATCTGACGGAACACGAAACCAAGTCTTTAGATCATTATGATTCTGAGTCTTCTCACCTCGACGACCCTCGCGAGGATGAGCCTATTCTGGAGATATTCGATGATCTATCTGATTTGTCTCTACTTTGTGCATCGGATATCAGTTTTCTTCGAGAGTCTCCTGATCCTGATTGTCCACACCTTTTCGAGACACTTATTGACGTGGAGGATTCCATGACTGATCCATCCTTCTCCACGTTTGATTTCTTCGACTCCACACTTCCACTCCAGTCTGATCCCGAGCCGATGATTTCTTTTATGCTACCGGATCCCGATCACTTATTTCCATATCCTTGGTCGGTGGCAGACACCCGCTTGATTGCATACCTGGGTGTCTTACTTTACACTTTGCCTTTCATCACGGTTCCCATATCGAGAATGCGACGACAGTACGACATGCGACTTACCGATGCCGTCCTGAATCTGGATACCGCATTGTCCTAGCCTTTGCGCCCAGCTAGGGGCGTAAAATCTAGCGCTTGTTGAGAGGCACCTCAACAATGTACCCTTTTGTATATACGTGTTTTGTCTTAGTTTGATCTTTCTGTCTTCCGTGTTTGTTTTCACCCCAGGTCTCGCTTAGGATTATCTTTGCTATACTTAGGATATACCTCATCCTAAGTATAGGGGGGTGGAAACATCGGGTTGTTTATATAGTTCTGTTTCGTCACTTCTGTTGTTGCCTATACTTAAGGATTCTCCACCTTAAGTATAGGGGGAGTGATGCCCTCTCATCTTGTATATATTTGTTGTTCTTCTTCGTGTCTTTCTACCCCTGTTTTGCTGCCTATACTTCGGAATATTTCACCCTAAGTATAGGGGGGAGGAGACTTTGTACATCCTTCACTCGGATTTCCCTTCATGTACAGTTGCTATACTTAGGATTACTTGATCCTAAGTATAGAGGGAAACCACCGAGTTCTCCTCATTATATTCTTTCATTCATCTCTGTATCTAGCCATTCCTTTTCACTTCCCTATACTAAGCACGAGTTATGTCTTCTTCATCGCTCTTGATCACTCTGAGGACATCGTTCGAGCTAAGTACAGGGGGGTGTGTATATATTTCATATATACTTTAGCCATAACTCGTACTTTGTGTGAGTGTGTGAATAAATAAAAATGACTAAAAACCCATAAATTTAAAATTTTTCTCCCTTGTATATAAAATTCATTTTTCATATACTTATTTATTTATACAAATTATTTTTGTACAAATGATTGTAAAATGATTTGTGTAAAGGATTTGTAAATATGTGTATATCAAAACTATATATATAGTACAAAATTTTTCCAAAATGTTTTGAAAATCAAAAAGTTTGCAAAAACCTTGTGTAAATGCTTGTAAATATTTTGCAAAACTTGCATTCATGCATACATCCATGGTTTCAAAACATTTTTCAAAAATTTTGCACGATTGTAAATATTTGTAAATAACATATTTGTAAATATTTGTATAGTTTTTCCTGGATTATAGTTGACATTTGAACTAGCCTGAAATTAAATTGGGAAATGGAGCTTGATTAAGATCTTAATCCACCTAATTCTAAGAGGAACCTTATAGGGCTTAGGGTTAAGGCTTTTCAGGTCCATTGGGACTTAATTCTTTGAGTCCACTAGGCTATGATCATATGTCATCTTGATGAGCCTAAGTAGAGCACTTAACAACACACGCATGACTCTTAGGGACAATGGCTTTACTTGCACCAGCACCTTACACATAGCTCTCCACGGATGAGGTGTTGAGGAGGCAGTTTCCTTTGGCTTGGGGTAGCATATGAGGGTAGTACTTCTAGGCGGAACCTCTCTTCTTCTTTTAGTGAAGGAAGTGCGTCTCAACTTGGTCTAGTGGTGATGAAGTCTAAAGACAGAAGCCGTGGGTTGCAATAAAGCTTCAAAAGAGGGATAGTCTACTGGCTCAAGAGGAAAAACTCCTTGTATATATGTTGCACCATGTAGATATGTTGTACAGTTGCACATGAAAAAATGTGCAAAAAGAAAAGAACTCCAAAAAAGTGGTGGGTCGGATTGAAAATTTAATAACCCCACCGGAGTGTATATAGTCAAATAAAGCAAAAGCTTAGGGTATCCATGTTACATCTCATGAAGCTTGCAGCGGGAGACTCAGCTACACTGGTTAGAGCTCCCAAGGATACAAGGCTACACTGGCCATGGTCCATTCTCTTCTTCCCCCTCTTCTTGAGCCGGTTGCAGTTGAACTTAGAAGGGAATACCCCGCTTCTCGAGGAAAGAGTTGCTAGACCGAGGCATTAGAGTTACCAGGTTGGGGGAGGTTGTTTCTTTGTTACTTCTGAGGTGGGGAGCTACATATCACTTACACTGCATGGAAAGATTCATAGTCGTTAGAGTTTGTGTATGTAGACTTGTTCTGATCTGGTTTATTGAGGAGTCTTGTCCATAGATTGGTGGAACTTAGAGGCTGTTGAGTTTTAAGCTTAAGTCCAAATAAGGTTCCGACACATTAATAATCCAAAGATCTGATCGAGCTCCATATTTCAATTTAATGAAAGCAAGTTTAATAATCAGCCTTAATCCATGAATGTTCTCCTCTTTTTCTTTTTCTTTCTCTTTTTCACTTCTTTTCCAAATAAGTGTTTGCTAAGGGACTAGTAAAGTCAAGTATAGGGGGGTGATGAATACCCATTCATCACTCTTTATTCTTATATTTTAGCTACAAAAACCTTTGCAAATACATATATATTCTTGTAAATACAAATAATTACCAAAGTGCATGCATTGTATAAAGTTTGATAATTAGCATTTTTTTTGCAAAAATAAAAGAATAAAGAGACAAAAGAAAAAGAGGGAGATATTTAGAATAAATATTGAGCGACCTAATCCCAAGGGAGGGCTCAGCATGGGCCTGACCGCATAAAAGCCAAAGTAGAGAGAGATAAGGGAGCTCATGTGTGTAAATATACATGTAAATATAATAATAATATTGTTCCTCTAAAAATAAAATAAAATGGGCTTGTATATATTTGTAAATATTTATAAAGACAAAATCAAAACAAAAATAGAAAAATTAAAAAAAGAAAATAAAAATAATCTTCCTTGAACATATTCACCATGTACATAAGACCACACCTATATTTATTTAGCCTTGTAAATAAATAAATTAAAATCCCTAAAAATTTGTACATATTCTATATTTTATGGTGAAAATAAATAAAATAAAAACCATAAAAACAAAAATCAAATAAAAAGAACAAAATTAAAAACCAAAAAGAACATTGTATATATACCATGTATATAAATGTATATACATATTTATTTTAACCTTGTAAATAAATAATAAAAATAAAATAAAAACATCAAAATATTCCTAATTTTATGCTATAAATAAATAAAATATAAAATGGGAATAAAAATGGACAAAAATAATTAATTAAAAATCAAAAATTAAAAATCTATATTGTACATATACCTATGTATAGCACTATATTGTAAATACCTTATTTTTATTTTGAAAAATTAATTAAAAATCACAAAAAATAGAAAAAAATAAAACAAACATTTTTCATGTTTACGTTTTTTTAGTTCGGCCATTTTCTATTTTAATTTGAATTTCTAAATCATTTACACATGGCCGGTTTTGATTGGTCCACGGGGGATGTTGACCCCCCGGTCAACTCCCCCCCTGGACCACAGTCCCACGGATCTTGAGTGCCCGACCCGATTTCTCCACTTACTCCACACTCGATCGTGCGCCGCCGCGAGCATGCCCAGCCTCGGGAACCCGACGATCCCTAGCAGGCAATGACCCAGGAGCTCCCCGAGCTCCAGCCCAGTCGAATGCCTCCGCCAGGTAACTTCTTTAGCCCTTAGTTTAGCTTAGCTCCGCCGCCTCCGCCCGTCATCTCCGACCAACCATTCACCCATTCGACATCGCCACCACCTTCGCGCGCCTCCTCCGTACCTTCTCCACCTACCCATTCCCCCTGACTCGCCCCGGAGCAGGGACTTCGGTCCTCCACCTCTGCCGCTCGCCGGAGGACCTCCATACCGCCGCATCCTTCATCGTTCATGCACGTTAGGTCGAGGAAGTTTGCCCTCGACCCCTCTTTCTTCCTGTGCAGGTAGCAGGTCTAACCGACCTCATCTGGAGGTCGGAACAGTTGGGCACAGGTGCTCCAGGTCTTCACCGTCGCGGGAGCTCTCCAGAGCTCCCAGCCATCATCAGAGCTGTCCATTGGCTGCTGGTCACAGAGGCGCTTCTTCTCAGCCTCTCAGTAGCCTCCGAGGAGTCCCCACGCCCGAGTTTCAAGCCGACGAAGTTCGCCGGCCGTCAGTTCATCCAGGACCCTCTCGAGCCGTCAGATCGTCCTCTCGCTCCAGAAAAGATCTCGGCCACTCATTTGAGGAGCTTCACTACCGTCAGATCCATAGGAGGACTGATCTGAGCCGCACGATCAGATGAAGAGACACCAGTGACTCCAGAGCCGTCAGATCTCTACGTGTTGTCTTCACCACCGTCGATCTACCGAGGGTTTAGCCACAGCGCACCAGATCCGTCAGATTAGCCACGTGGTGGACCCTCAACCGTTCGATCCGACCCGCGTTCCATGGTCAAAGGCATCATTATTCTCAGTCGTTAGATCAGCTACGTGGCGCCACCTCAGTCGTCGACATTTAATAAAGGGGTAATTGCTCTTAGGCCCCTGTAGTTTTTACAATTATTATTTTATCCTATAAATACATTTTGTAGTTCTTTTATTTTTGGACATATTGCATAGAGGACCCTGAGGTTTATTATGTTTGCATTTATGCCCCTGTGTGTGATGGACATGTGCATCGACACGTGAGCTTTGGTGTAATTGCAATTCTTGCCCTTTGTTTTCGGCGTGTTATTGTTTGTATTTTTATTGATAGGAATGACAAATAGGTCCCCCCAGGCCTGAGCCACGGGTATCGTGCGTGGCCTCAGGGACATTTTGCACATTCAGCCCCAGACTTTCCTGGCATGTTATCCAAGGGGCCCAGGGCTTTATTTTATTTGCAGTTAGGTCCATGTGTACTGTGCCCTTGTGTTTGAATTTAATAAAATAGCAAATCAACTCCAAATTTGATGAAAATTGGACAATGGCTCCTGCCATGGTGTAAAATATTATCTAATTTTTGGAGACATTTTAGCCACTTTTTATTATTTTTAAAAAATTCAAAATCACGCAATTTTCTTACTGTCCATCTTTAAAAATAAAAAAAATAGTAAACCATCTTTAAAAATTACAAAAAAAATTAGATAGTGTTTGTTTTGTGTTGTTTGATTTTCTTACCAATTTTGGTCATTTTTAGATTTATAAAACCTATAAAAATCATGAAAACCCTAAAAGTGCATAAAAATTCTAATAATTAATAAAAAAATCCAAAAATAATAAGTCCAGTGCCTAAATTTTCTTTGAATTTTCTACTTTACAGGAAAATTACTTTCAGACCTTGATAGGGCCATTTTGCATTTTAATTTGGCCCTTCAAGTCTGACTGGACAGTACCCTTCTTTTCTTGCCTTGTTTGATTTTTATAAAATTCAATAAAAAATCAGAAAATTACCAAAAATTAACCAAAAACAGTAAAAAAATATAAAAAACATAAAAACATTTTTTTTTTGAATTTTTGGATGATTTTTGAGTAGGTAAATAATTGTTTGTAGTTGGTTGTTTTATTGTTTCCCTTATTTTCCTTATTAATTAAAAATCCAAAAAAATTTAAAAAATATTAAAAATCCACCAAAAAGCCTTTTATTCTATTTTATTCTTCTTTTAGACTACTTCGTAGGCCGCAAGGCCATCACGTGCTCCCTGAGTCTGACCCTGGTCGCTATACCAGGCTAATCCAATAGCCAGGACCACTATCGTTTTTCGTTGATTTTTATCTTGTTTGGTGGTCTGCTCTTAATTTTCTTGATTGACTGAACCATCTCCGAGATCCGGGTCGCAACAACCCTTGATCTATTTTTATTCACCTGTGTCTTGGTGATTTTTCGGTTATCACATATGAATCCTATTGGCTTGAAGAAGAACTGGATCAACATTGGATGTACGAGGGAGGGGGTCTGGCGGGAGGGTGGACGTGCAGGGAGGTTCGAGCAGTTGGCAATGGCAACAATGAGGTCATGGTAGGGGAGGATGGTAAGTGGAGTAAAATGACGAAGGGGCCATGATGTAAAAGAAAGTTACTATCCATGGGTTTCATTATAATTCGGATCATTGCTGAGTGTTTCAACGTGACTTTATTTCCAGATGATCGTCCTGGTTGCGATGGGGGAAGAGACAGTGGTTCAACGAAGTTGAAAGGCTTGGTGGAGTGGCTTAGTCTTTAGGTCGCCAATGCGACGAGATGCTTGTACACACGGAGGAATGCGAGATCCAGATTTTACCTCGACAGGTCTTTCCATTGGTTGGGAGCATTGCCTCGGGTGCATTCCGACCATATACTATTACTTTGAGGATGTGCAGTCTCGGGCTTTCTTCTGTTTTGAGCGGGTCTGGCTTTTGGAGGGCTTTCGGGAGTTTGTTGTGACCATCTAGGAGGAGTGCATGCCTTGTGGTTTGACGACAAGTAGGTTGGAGAGAAAGTTGGCATTACTCAGGAGGCACTTAATGGATTTCAATAGATTGAACCAAGCTCAATGTCGGGGCAGGAGGCTGAGGGCCTAAGAGGAAGCAAGCAGACAGGACAAGTTAGAGGATGATCGGGCATTAACAATTGAGGAGGTTTTGGAGAGAGGTAATCACTTGGAGGAGATTCTTCTTGAAGACAAAAAGGAGATGGTGAGGCAGGGAGATGTGAACAAGAAGTTTTTCCATGCCATGTCTAGTGAGAGAAGGCACGGAAATTTGATACAATCAGTATCCATCGGAGTGGTGGTTGTTGAGGGGTATCGTGATGTAGGGTTGGCGCTGCGATCACATTATCATGCTTTTAGCAGACGATGAGCTCCATCAAGTTGGGGTTGGTAGGGGAGAGGAGTCGGGTTGATATCTGACTTGGAGGTAGGGGCATTGGTGAGGGAGGTTACGGAGGTAGAATCTAGGCGAGCACTCTTTAAACTTAATGCGGACGGGATACCAGGACCAAATGGGTTCTCGATATGCTTTTATAGGGAATTTAGGGAGACGTTCGAGAGGGATGTGATGGAGGTGTTGGAGGAGTTCTGGCGAAGGAATGGAGGTTTAGAGAGATTAAACAAGGTATTCATTTTTCTGCTACCCAAGAGGGCACTCCGACCAGAGTGAAAGACTATAGACCTATTGCGTTATCCAATGCTACATATCTCTCGGGTTCAAATATTCTTGCAAACAGATTGAGGGAGGTGTTATATGGGATCATTTCTCCTGTGGAGATGGCATTTGTGCTTGGGAGAGTTATGATAGGTGGTTTGGTCATGGCTTCTGAGATGATTAAGGGTTGGAAAAGATGCATGACTTAAGGTGTGCTCTGGAAGTGGATTGACAATTCCTATGGGCTTCATTGGAGAAGAGAGGATTCCCAGAGTTGTGGATTGCTTGGATAAAGTGGTGTGTTAATATTGCATCTCATGTCATGCTTGTCGACGATAGACTTGAGGGGGGTTTCTTCCAACCGTAGAGGGGAATCATACAGGGTTCTCTGTTGGCTCTATTCCTTTATGTTATAGTGGTTGATGCTCTAGCTGTTATGATGAGGTTGACGGTTGTTGGGGATTGGTGTTTTGGGTATAAGAAGGAGGAGATCTCCATCCCGCTTCTGCAGTATGCTGATGACATCGTGTTATTCCTGGGGGCAGAGGTGAAGAAGATTCGACAAACATCACAAATCATGTATATATTTAGGGATGTATCCAGACTCCAGGTTAATAAGGATAAGTCAGCGGTGGTCCCTTCCGTCCTCAAGGAACAAGAGCGTGGAACGCGGCGGTGGTGTTGGAGTGTTTGGCTGCAGCACTGTTGATTACGTACTTGGGTCTTCCTCTAGTGGTGGGGAAGCTGAGGTTTGGAAATTGGATGTTATTGTTGGAGAGATTGGAGGGGAGGTTGGCTGGTTGAAGGCGTTTATGCTTTCTAGGGGAGGGAAGTTGGTGTTCTTGATAATTGTGGTTTACACTTAGACCCTTGAATAATGACTAACCATTATGCACCATATCTATGTATTATCTTCCATTCACTCTTATTTGTTAACTTCAATGGAAATTGTCAAAAGTTGACATACACCCTGAAGGAAACGGGGAATCCTCAAGCGCATCACAGAAGCGTGACGATCGCATCTTATGCGATCGGGGCGACTAGTCGCCAGGTGCAACGGAATTTAAAAATCTTAAACCATGAGATGAAACCACATGATCACAAGAACATTTCTTGGATCGTTTCATCAAACCACCAAGTAGTATAAATACCTCTTGAAGCGTGGTTGCGATCACGAGATCTCTAAAGCAAGAGATCCTCTTGACTCAAGCTCGATCTACGAAGATGGCACTTGCGGGCGCGATGATGAGACGCGTGCTTCCTGCAATCCTCGATGAAGATCCAAGCCTTGAATCTCCCGATTTCATCCAACGAAATCCGGCATCACCTTCTAGAGCATGAAGCTCCAAAGAAGATGGAGATCCACGAACAATCGAAGCGACAACACAACGACGTAGAGGCGATTGCTATTCCCTCAAAACACAAGGTGGACGACCACCTTAGAGAGAGAGATGGCGAGAATGAGAGAGAGAGAGTAAGTGTGTAAAATCATTGTATCTCAAAGGGCTAGGGTTTCCATCTTTATATATTAATTTGGGAGTCCATGGATCACAATCCATGGCATACACAAAATCAATGGCTAGATTGATATGTGTATTAAATCAATGGTCATGATCATTGTTGTTCAAAAACAACAACAAATTAATTTATATTAAATTAAATATATGTTGTATTATCATCAACATAATTTAATTCAATAAAAATCAATAATCATAAGATAATGAGATATTAATTAAAATAGGATAATAATCCACCCAAAATCATGGGGCGTCACTAATGACCAAGTCATGGGTGACGCCACCTCACGATTTGGTGGATTATCTCCTCATTTTAATTCATATCATTATCTCTTATTTATTTGCAACATTATTCACTAAATTAATTCCAAATTAATTAGTGTATATTTATTGCAAAGTTATCTACTATTAATTATCAATTAATTAGTGAATATCTCAATCATGCCATTGAAAATATGTGAATCATATTCACAGCCCAAACTAAATTGTAAATTGCATTTCACAATTAATTGCTTAATGTGAATCCAATTCACATTAACAATTAACAAATATTATTTACAAAGGTGCTCTCTCTCTCTAATATATTATAAATCATATTTATAATATATATTCAGATATTATGGATAGCACTATCCATAATCTGCATTTCCTTGATAATTAAATCCCATTTAATTATCTTGGATAATTATTCTCATAATATGAATCCTATTCATATTATTCTTGATAATTAAATCTCATTTAATTATCAACATCTTGTTGCTTGGATACATAATTCATCAAATGAATTATTCTTGAACTCCTTCAAGAATAATGTGCTTTCTCCGCAGATACTTGGAGATAAGGACAGGGCGATTGTATTGTTCCACGTAAAGTGACTTGGATGTTGAGATCTTATCTCATTTCCAAATCTTACGTACCTCCTACAGATGCTTGATTAAATCAAGACCGCAAATCTAATCTTCTCATTGCATCTGAATCTCATTCAGACCAATGTCCAACACTTGGACCAATATCAGATTGCTTCTCTTCTGAGAGGAGCCACTAAAATCCAAACCTGTTTCATCAATCCCTTAGAATGAAAGCGTCATGGTTATACAATCGTTTATGATAACATCACCCTCAGGTATTCCCAATACCTGTACATCCTGTGTACTGGAAGACCTATGATCAACCTGAAGATGTAGATCAATTTTACACTGTCTTCTTCAGGGTTTGATCACCAAATTTCTCAACCTTAGTCATTGGGAATCGGTATCAATCATATGCTTTCCCAAAGCATATATCATACCTTAAAATTCTTGTCATGCTTCTGAAGCATGACGACCATGCATGGAATTTGATCGGTCCCAATACCTCATGAGGGAGCTCATGTCTTCCGGTTCACAAGTGAACATGTATGATCCCTTTGAGAGATCGTATTACTCATATGCCCTTATATGCACATCAGCGTGCCGGTGTATAGACCTAGGTCATCAACCTACTGGTCTGCCAAATGTACACACTCAGACATATAGTAACACATCTGTCTCCGGTCAGAGGATGTGTGCCTATGCTGTGACAACATTCAACATAGGACTTAGGTTTTCTCGATCTCGTTAAGTCAACCCTTTGACCTAACTAATCTGACACCTCCGAATCTCTATTCCTATGCAGAAGACCTGCATCAAGAGGTCGGTCAGATATCAACCTATGTGAGAAAGGATTGCCATCTCCTACTCTGGCTGGAGATCATCTCTTAATAATCATTTGACGGTGCTTGATGAGTCCTCTATCTAACTCTTTAGATATTCATCCAAACACCAACATGTTACAACCGGGTATCAGAAAGGTCTCCTCTAATAGTGGAAAGGTTACCCAAAACGTAGAGCCACTTACCAAAAAGGTAGGAGGAAAGGGTGCGCAGAATGTGCAGGGATCACTACTGTTGAGAGTAAGTAATGGATCATATGGAAAAAGAGGATGTTGCATATAAAGGAGGAGATTGTAGAACAACAACATAGTCCTACATCTAGAAATCACAAAATATGATAGTTGATGCTTAAGTTTAAGATTTTTTGTGATGGATAACAAGTCCAATTGAACCTAAGCCCAACAAGTTGTAAGGGCCAATTATCCTTCGTAATGGCTCAAACTAAGGCACGGGAAGTTGTATAACTAAACCAACTACATTTGTACCCAAATCCCTGCTCAATCACTTTCTGAAATATTGTCAAATAACATGTATATGACCATTGATGGAACAAAGAGTCGGTTCCTACATAATATTTGAAGGGGTGCACTTATGTATATATCATATAGGGAATGATTAGGATCATCTTCCTAAGGAGGGGTCATAGTAAAGGAACAGTGCCTGCAGGGTCTAATGATAATGGTATTGGCATGATTGAGGACAATGTTGATGCATTCGAGGAAGTGATCAAATGGGTTAAACACGAATCCCACTGGCTCGGATAACTGGATGAACATTGGATGTATGAGTGAAGAGGTCTGGCGGGAGGGTAGTTGAGCAGGGAGGTTCGAGCAGTTGGCAATGGTAGCATCCGGGGCCATTGTAGGGGGAGATGCTAGGGGAGGGTAAGAGGAGTAAAATAATGAAGTGCAATGATGTAAACGAAAGTTACTATCTGGAGGTCATAGTGTAATTCAGAATTACGAATGGAACCAGAATGTAATTACGAAAAATACAAAGGGGTAAGGAGTGCATTAATCATTTTTTAAGAATCACCTCTTTTCTTCCTTTTGCAGATTTTTCCGCTATTTTTTATAATATTATTTCTATTTCATTACCTTATTTCACTTTCCTTTTTTCATACAGAAATCTTACGATTCTTTTCATCCTTCATGAAATAAAATATATAAATTGGATTTTTACACTTGTGCCTTTCAACTTTATCCAATAACACTTGTGCCCCTATTTTTTTACAATTTCACTGGTGTGTGTGTGTATATTCATATAAGATTCATAGTATTGACCTTCCATTGGTGTAATATATGGCAATGGCTTAACTGTGTATTTCTTAATAATTTAGTGTACACATGTGATTGCAAAAAGTTAGGGCATTAAGTATTAGTAGAAAAGTGCAGTATGGCATAAGTGTAAAATCCCTAATAAAATAGGGACCCAAGCCTATGTTAAAGCAAGGTAGAGCCAAGATACCCTTTTTACTCTTTGTTATTCAAGGTTTTGGAGATATAACCCACCACAAAGCCATCATCGATCTCTTTCACATGATTTTTCATCCCCATCATCATGCATGTCAATCATCGATTGCAGATACTGTGATAATACCATCTCAAGCTTCATCATGCAATGCCAACATCTTCGCCTAAAACACCATTTGTTGCAAAGGTCAATGCCATTGATCGATATGTCGAGCATGCCATTGCTATTCTGATTGTGCAACACATCCAAACCATCTCAAACCTTCTCCTCGCAAATATGTTCTCGTGCTTATGACCATTGGTTGGTCTTCGCATGCAATACAATGAAATCAAAGAACCCATCAAATTCATCACCTTCCCATCCAATCCTTAGGAGTGTTCTGACCATCAATCTACTACATGCAACCTAACATACCACCATCGTCGCATTGCATTGTATGACCTTCACCACCAATTCCTTTTCTAGAACCACATCTTCATACTTCGCTATCCATACCACCTCTACAATAGTACCATGAATGTTCTTTACCAAACAAGAATGTTGCATGATCTTGAAACCATCCTTAGGGATGTCAATCTGCGTATACCCATTAGGTACCCGACCAAAACCCGCTCCATTTTTGTATCTTTGATAAATAAAAAATACGAACCCAAAAGTTAAGAACCTAATATTTACAAATCTTCCATATATATTACACATCGTTGTGTACCACCATCTTATGTAATATCCCTATGTTTAATTTACTTGTGAAAGTTTTATGTGCGTTTATAAATATCTTAAGATTGTACTATGTCAAATATGTGGGTACCAATTGGGTGCACGAGTATCCATCAGATTTATGTGCACATGATAGAAATGACCCATTTAATAAATGGGTGGGTATGAGTAAAATTTTATAAATGGGTTTGAGTTTGGAAATATTGATACCCGTCCCAAAACTGGCATGCTGACATCCCTAACCATCCAATGTCATTTGTGTGCAACCTCCAAAAGAAGTGGTGTCTACTTGGCTTTCCCATTGACCAATTACCACATAAAGAGACAACAACACACACAAACACGATCAAACAAGTAAGACATAAACACAGGGATTTACAAGGTTCACCCGTAACTGGGCTACGTCCTTGAGCGACAGTGATCAGTTTCACCATATGGAGAAAATGTAATAAAGAGGATACTGAGAAGGTACAAATATGGGATGAGAATCAGGAGCAGAATGAGGAGTCAAATATCTGGTGGCCTGACGAGCCCGCAAAAGCCGCGTTAAGAAGTTGTTTTTAATCGTCGATCGTGAAAAGAAATATGTGTCGTTCGTTGTAGGCGGCAATCGGAAACAGTCAAGAAATAACCACAATTTTTAATCAAAATTAATCAAGTGGTTTTTATGTTTATTTTACTTGGGCAAGTCCCAAGGTCGATCACAAGGAGGCAAAGGAACAACCTAGATTAATGTCTATCCAATTTTGAGTTCGGTTTTCAAGGCGGTATTTTTTTTGGAATTTTTCAATGCAAGATGAGATGCAAAATGCAAATTCGGCCTATTTTAGAGACTAAAATGTAAATTCCGTTCAAATAGTGTCCAAAAACTACGAAACTTGGCCGAGATGTAAAAAATGATGAAATAAGTGCACTGTAATTTTTTTGGAATTTTTGGATGCAATATGAATTTTTTATGGATTTTTAACTGTAAACAGAATGATTTTCAATATTTAATTATAATAAATATTAAACCTTCTTATTTTCAAGAAATAAAATTATCTAAGATCTATCACTAGGTGATGGATCCGAGAAAAATCCTAAACCTCGAAAATGTGGGGTTTAATACCTATTAAAAATCAAACATTGAAATGCACGAAATGATTTTTACAGGGCGAATGATGCATGCAAATGCAAAGATTTTTAGGCACAATGTCAAGCAAAATAATCTCTACAATATGTGATTTTTGGGGAATTTTTAGAACAACGGTTAATTAACTATGAATTTCCAAGTATAGATTGGGCAAAATATTCCAATTTCCACAAAACAATTATTTATTAATCAACCGTAAATCACAAAAAAGTCCACAGCATGTCAAAATGTAGAGGATTAAAAGATGAACAAAATGCTATTTTTAGATAAATATAATAATGTAAACTAGAGGTCTAAAATGCACGAGGAATGCAGGGGTACAGATGTAAATAAAATAGACAAAATATGAAAAAGAATGAACTGCGGGGGCCTAATTGCAATTACCTATGAAACTGGGAGTCCCTATGCAAATTAACCATGGGGGCACGTGCGGAGCACGTGCCTCTGGCTGGAGGGGGGCCTTTGCGTGAATATAAGGGTCTTCGGGGGGGCCTGGTGCAATTTACCCCGGCGTCATGTGCGAGGCACGTGACCGGGGGGACAGACGATGGATGACGTTCCCCCGCACGTGCCTCGCACATGGGGGGTCTCGGGCTGCGAGCCCGGCGGCGAGGCGGCGGAGGAGAACCGGGCGAGGCGGACTGGGCGTCGTATCGTCGGCCTTCCTCTGGCCGACACACGGCCAAGAGGGCGGTGAGGTGGTGTTGGAGTCGAGCGGCGAGGCGTTGGTCGGCTCGGCGGAGGCGGCGGAAGGCCGAGTCACTGGTGGAGGAGGAGCAGCGCTCCTGGTGGTGGCGCTGGAGCAGGCGTGGCTGGAGGAGGAACAGTCGATGTCGTTGGCGACGTAGATGGAGGGAGCTGTCGTAGTTGGTCGGAGAAGAAGACGAAGGCCGGCTACGGCGAGGCGGAGGCCAGGCGTAGGCGTTGGTGAAGTCATTGTCGGTGGAGCTCGATGGTCGTAGTTGAGAAGAATGGCGATGGCGGAGGATGACGTCGTGGGGAGATGAAGTTGAGGGCTCGACGCTGCTGGCGGAGCTGGGGCAGTAACGCGGCAAGGCGCTGCGACGGCCACCCGAGGGTGACCGGATCTCGCCGGAGTTGAAGGATGCGGGCTGTCACCACCGCCCTTCGTGGAGGCCAACGGCGGATCGATGGCGTCGAGGGCGGTTGTGCCCTTTAAATAGGAGAGGCGATGGAGGGCGAGGCACGAGATGATCGGAGGGGGTTAGGGTCAACGGTGATGGTTGGTTGCAGTTGCGGATATCTCGGGGGGTAGTTGGCGGCAAGGCAGCGGAGGGTGTGAGGTTTGCGGGGGCGGAAGGTTGACGATGAAGCGCGTGGGCCGTTCGATCAGCGGACGATCGAACGGCCATGGATGGACCACGTGGCAGGGAAAAAGGGCAGGCAGCGCCGCACGTGCGGAGCACGTGCCTGGGGGCACGTGCAACGCACGTGCTTCGATTTTTAAATTTTTTTTAATAAAAACGAGATAATAAAAAGGCGAAAAATAGCTGACATGTGGCGGCCTCTGGGGCTGCCACGTGTCAGCACCAGAAAATTCGACAATAAAACCCTTTATAAAATCAAAAAGAAATATCAAATGACCTCGGATCGAAAAAGTTCCTTCACAAAAAACGCTCGTCTCGACGAGATCTACAACTTTCATGAAGACATCAAAGCCAAATTCGGTCAAATGTGAAAAGTGAATTTTTGGGGTATCCCATGTACATAGAATACCTTGATTTTTGGTTTTCTAATTTTTTGTCATTTTTAATCACGATAAAAATCCGGAAAAATAATGAAAAATCAAAGATTAATAAAAGACATCTAAATCTAATTTTTTTGGATTTTTATTAATAAAGAAAATATTTACAAAAAATACAAGGTCAAAAACCGCGAAAATACAACGTACAAAAGAGGCCCAAAACCCAACTTTCACATACGAGCTCCGATTCACTTGAACTTGGTCTTGTTTTGAAGGTAATTGGATGTGCATTAGTTCAAAAGTGAGTAGGATCAAATCGGACACTGGATGGGGAAGATATGTGGCTTTTAGTCTGAAAATCCTGAAACTAGGGTTTGGGTTTTTGGTTCACTTATTTGGGTTAGTGATTTTTTTATATTTTTCATTTATGCTTGTGAGTGATATGTACACAATGGAAGTGGCTTTGGGTTATTCGGAGTTAGCATGAAGGAGTTAAAAATAGGGGAAGTCAGGTTTATTTACAGGTCAATTTGGGCTTGGATTTTTGGCTTCTTAAAATATGCAGAAATTAACGCTAAAATGCAATTCTTATGAAAGCATGCCTGAATGCTAATAATGCGAAATAGATGCAGATATGCTGTTGATTTTTAGGGACTTAAGCTTAATAAATGAGATTTAGAGTGATGAATCCGAGATTCATCATCCCCCTATACTTAAACCATGCTCGTCCCTGAGCATCAAAAAGACATGCCATGAGGTGAAATGAGACTGGGTTCCATATCAAGACCATGAGCTGAAGGTGAGAATGAAACTAAACTCGACCTTTGGATTAGTAGTGTGGCGGAACTTCTGTGAGAATTAAAATTTTAAAATCAACAGCCCTCAAGTTCTATACATCATTGTTACAGTTTCGGCTCAGAAGTCATCTTAGATCAATCCTCTTCCCAAAGTATACCCTATGAACATTGAATAACCGACTCGTGTGTGTGTGAAGGGTTTTAGCTCTTCCCATCCAGAATGTCGGACTACCATGCTCCTCTCCTTTCCAGTAACTCGTCCTCAGGGAGTCAGGTATTTCCTTCTAAGGTCTGTCGTGCTGTGTTCACAATCGAAATGGGGGAGAAGCTAGAAGAAAGAGAAAAGAATTGGAGGGGGTGGCCAGTGTAGTCACCTCTCCTTGTGAAGATAGCCAGTGTAGCCAAGTCTCCACCAAGATCTGCAGGTTTCTTGAAGCTTGGACCTTTTTGGTCGAATTTTTATTTGGTAGAATGCTTCTTTGTATTTGGAATTTTTGGTGGTTCTGCTTGGATCTTGTTTTGCCCCTACGGATATAGCATCTTTTTATTCCGTACATTTTTTGGGGTCTTAGAAAAAATTGTGCCCAGCCGTCCATCCCTTTTCCGAAGCTTTATTTCAACCCGTACTCCGGTCTTTAGATTTCCACGCTACCAGAAAAGAGACTCACACAGTCTTCCAACATCCCGTCTGGTTTGAGCTAAGTGCATAGTGCGAGAGTACAAATTAATTCCCTATTCCAGAGTTGTACCCAGAATGAAGAGATCAGGTTAGACACTAAGAGTCAAACGCTGTACATTGTCGTGTGGAACTTAAAGAATTAAGTCAATAAGACCTGAAGCTCTTAAAATCCTATTTCTCGGTGAAGTTCCTCTGAAAATTAGGTGGATTAAGGGCAAGCCCAGACCACTCTCGGTTTCGGCTCATAACTCGGTTCAGAACCCAATGACTTTTCACAGATGCAAATGCATGTAAAGTTGGATGAAGTGCAGGTGTGTGCAATGCAGACACATTTTTTTGAATTTTTTTTTGACATTTTATGCAAGGGATTTTTTTTATGCAGAAAATGGAATCAGAAGCCTTTTTTTTCAAAAATTTTAGGCAAGTCAGTGTTAGTAGCAAAACTCTTTTTTTTCTCTTTTTTTTGTTGTTTTTTTTTCAAGTTAGTACCCACCCCATAAATACATATAGACTTACGCGCAAGTACGAGATATGGGTAAAATATATACATAGTATATACAGACCCCCCTATACTTAGCGAGTGTTGTGTCCTCAGAGCACAAAAAAGCGTAATGAAGACATAGCTCGTGCTAAGCGTAAGGGAGTGGAAAATTTATATACAATGGGTTAGGAAGTAAAGCGGAACAGAGGGAATGAGGAGAGTATATACATGTGGATGTCGGTTCCCCCTATACTTAGGCTCTGGATAGCCTAAGTATGGAAGAAGGGTGGAAATGGAGCGGTTGGGAGGATGAGAAGGATGGTATAAACAGATGGCATCGGTCCCCCCCCTATACTTAGGCCTTGGCCTAAGTAGAGGAAGAAGCTGTACAAGGAGACCGATGTGGTCGGGAGGGAGGGTGGGTAGCCGAATGATCAAGGCGGAATGATGAGGTGAAGATGGAGCATATGATTCCCAACTACAATCAGTGTCATCCTCAGAGAAATCATGATGGATAATAGATGAAGTGTTTGAGTCAGATGAAAGATATCCATCATCAGAGTTATCCTCAGAGGAGTAGTATTTGAAAGTGGACATACTCCAAGTTTGCATATCTTTTTGTTTCTTTAATTGTTTCCTCAGAATTCGTTCCTTCTTGGGGTCAATCAATTTGTCCTCAGATGATAGCTCAGAAGCACCGGTCTCAGTCAGCTCATACGAAAGAATTCCAGTGTACTTGAAGAGGGCAGGAGCATCAGCTTTGGATGAGTAGTAGTTAGGAACGGGAGTTGTCCAATGAGAATTGAATTTTGGATCCTTACGAAGATATGGCTTTAGGGCTGCCGAACAGACTTCACTCATGTAGACTACCTTTTCCGGACCTAATGAGGGACCATCAGACGATACCTCTTCCGGAAGGTCAAAGGTGACTCTCTTTTTATTTCGTCGTGAAGGTGTCGGTTCACTTGAGTATCCAGATGAATAGCCATTTGAATTTTCCTTGGTTGGTGCTCGATCTGCGTGCTTGCTCTTAGTCTCCCGTATGTTTGAGCATTCTCGATTTGGGATGATTTGGTCAAGATATTCAGAGAATGTTGCTCCCAGGTGTGACCATGCATATGTCTCAGGATCGTAGTAGAAAGATTTGTCTATTTTGAGATCCTCAGGGATTTGAATATTGGGGAGAGTCTCTGCATGTTCTTTCTCCATTGATTCGATGTTGGTGCATTCCGGAGTCGAGTTGATGTAATCCATGTAGTCAGAGTAGGTTGACCCAGGGTGTGCCCATGCATAAGTCTCCGGATCATATGATTCGTATACATGATTGTCCATGGTGAGAGCGGCTGGGAATGGAGCAGGGGGGAGATTTTCTAAACCAATAGTCTCATCAACAACCGCTATCTCAGGTGTGGCTGCGGGGTAGGGCTCTTCTACCGCTTCATGGTTACGGTTGTCGGGGACTTCGTGGGTTGCCTCAGAAGATCGTGGTTCCTCAAAGACATGGTCAGATTTAAGTGCTTCCAATGCTGTGAAATTGATTTCCCGAGTCTCACAATCAATACTCACCTTGGCCAATGCCAAGAATGGCTTTCCGAGAATGATTGGAGACTGGGCGAATTCTCCTTGATGCTCAATATCAATGATTGTGAATTCTACTTTGAGCGGAGCACCTTGGAATTTCATGATGACAGAAATGGTTCCTCTCGGCCGTTTTATCGATCGGTCCGCCAATTGAATGATCTCTCGTATCTTTCGAATCGGTCCGAGTTTGAGTTCATGGAATATAGAGGTCGGGAGGATATTAATTGGTGAATCGTCATCAATCCGAGCATGGATGAAAATTATGTCTTTGAGTACACATTCAAATCTGGGCAACCGCTTCACTATGCGGCTCTTGGTTTTTCTCCTCAACACCAAGGAGGAGGCCATTGACAATATATGTCTCTCGGTTTTTGTTCGAATCCTGCCCGATTTCTTCATCGTTAATTTGTCCAATACAAATCCTTTGAGATCGGGGAAGTGTTCAATGGCCTGTAGAAAGGGAAGTTCGAAAATCAATTTCTTTCCTATTTCTTCCCGTACAGTTGGATCCAAATTCCTCAGATCGTCTTCAGTCTCAATTTTTATGAAATTTTCGAAATTTTCAATTTTTTTGTGGTTTTCAAATATTTCTATTTTTTTGGTATTTTCTGGGTGGTGTGGGGGTGTGGGGTGTTCTTCAGATGGGCTCTGGAGTTTAGGGTGAGGGTCAACGACATAGTCATTTTCAGAATTGTCCATAGGTCAATGAACATCCGCAAAATTTTCAATCTTAGATCCAATCATTTCCTCATTCATTTTTATATCCGAGCTACCAGAGATTAATCGATCGGCAAGTTCTTGAAATTTATCCTCCATTAAATCAAATTTCTTATTTATCCTCAAAATATTCTCCAAAATCTCTTCTTGGCCAAGTATGAGAGCAGTTGGGGTATGTTTTTGTAATTCAATGTCCTCTTCCATTTTTCTATATGTACTAGGAGAGGGATCTCTGGAAATATCCGATGTACGATCATCAATTTCTGAAAGTATCTCCTCAATAATCATGGAAGGTGGCTGCTCATATGGTGTAGGTAAGTGGAGTTGGTCCAAGGGGAGTTGTGATCTTATGTGGTCGGCCCAATCCTCTGTATGAGTGAAGAGGGGGTTATTATGTTCAATCCAAGGTATTGATTTTTCTTTGGTGTTCAAGAATGATGGAAGAGGTGAAGAAGTGTTCAATTCGATCATGTGGTTATCTTCTCCCATGAATGATGGATTGACATTTACCGAATATGAGGGATGAATTGTATGATCAATGTAAAGAGGATTAAATAAAGAAGTAGAGCCCTCAATCATTTCTTGGTTTGTCTGCTCTGAATACAAAGGGTTGTCATTCATGAAGTAGGTCAGATTAGCAGAAGGAGATGACTTTATTGGTGGTTGAGGGGGAGGTGTTTTGGGTCTAACCGATACGAATTCATTTTCATAGTATAGCTCTGATGGATTTTCGGATAAACGTTCGGCTATTTTTGAAAGAGCGGAAAGGAATGAGGGGTTGGGTCTGCAAGAATTATTGGACAAGAATTCCATGGTGAATTTTAAATCAAGAGAGGCGAGAGATGATTGCGCGGGATAGTCAAGAGAAATCAAATGTGCGGCTATTGATCTTGAAATCGGTTCACGCACACCAATGCAAACACAATTCAAACCCTGGGTTCACCAACTCACACAATGAAGCCGTAAGAGTTCGGCTATTATCTTTTCAATTTTAGTTGGTGATAAATTCAATCTTGCAAGCCGTTTAAACGAGATGTTAGGTTTGGAGCTGGGCTCTATCCTAGTGTGCGTCTCTCTCCTCGCTGCAAGATAAAATCAAACAATGTCGGGGTTGCTCTCCCGCAGAAATTCTTGATTTTATGGATTTTTAAGATCGACTTTATTTAGCAGTCCCAATTTTATTGAGGCGATCACTGAAAAATTTAGATGAACACAAATACACGTCTACCGTCCAGTCCCAATTTCCTTTAGTTTTATGTGATAAAACAAGGGGGAGAAAGTCGGGAAAAGCCGATGCACGCGGAAAACTATGATGAATGCTCAGTTAGAAGACTTACAGTGCCTCCTCGCAATCTCCATGTGGGATGCTAGACAGAATTTTAAAAATTATTCTATATGCGTGCAAGCCGATAAAAACCGCACCTATGCAGAAAGTTCCATTAGCGGGAAGAATTGAGTTAAATTTTTGGCTAAGTTGAACGATCTAAGGTGCGTCTCAGTTAATGTGCAGTGTGGCTTAAGATCCTACGAGCACAAGCAAAAATATAAATGCTCTGAGAGTCGTATGTGCAGGTCTATCCTATTCGCCACTCAAGTCGAGCCCCACCCTCTCCGGAGGGTGAAACAGGCCACGACACACCACAAATAAAGTTCAAGGTCTTTTTACACACGCGAGAGTCCAAACGGACACCGCTATAAATGAGCAGAAATTAAAAGTGCAGAAATTAAAAACCTAGACTCTACTCTCTCTCACGACTCGACTCGATCTTAATTTAATTGCGGTTTCTTCGGGTGTCGGTGAAGATGCGTCGGTTCCTTGAAAAACCGCTCCACGTGCGTCGGGTACCTCGCAAGAAAAATAAGAGAGATGGGTGTAAGAGAGTGACTCAGAAAATAATCAAAAATAAAATAAATAAATGCTGAAAAATAAATACAAGAAATAAAATGGGATTTACAGTGAAAAATTCGGGGGTCAGACTACCCGAATTCGGAAAACCGAACAAAAATTTTCAAAACAAAAAACTAAGCCGTTTGCCTCCCCGGCAACGGCGTCATCTGACGGGTTCGCAAAAGACACATTAAGAAGTTGTTTTTAATCGTCGATCGTGAAAAGAAATATGTGTCGTTCGTTGTAGGCGGCAATCGGAAACAGTCAAGAAATAACCACAATTTTTAATCAAATTTAATCAAGTGGTTTTTATGTTTATTTTACTTGGGCAAGTCCCAAGGTCGATCACAAGGAGGCAAAGGAACAACCTAAATTAATGTCTATCCAATTTTGAGTTCGGTTTTCAAGGCGGTATTTTTTTGGAATTTTTCAATGCAAGATGAGATGCAAAATGCAAATTCGGCCTATTTTAGGGACTAAAATGTAAATTCCGTTCAAATAGTGTCCGAAAACTACGAAACTTGGCCGAGATGTAAAAAATGATGAAATAAGTGCACTGTAATTTTTTTGGAATTTTTGGATGCAATATGAATTTTTTATGGATTTTTAACTGCAAACAGAATGATTTTCAATATTTAATTATAATAAATATTAAACCTATTTATTTTCAAGAAATAAAATTATCTAATATCTTCACTAGGTGATGGATCCGAGAAAAATCCTAAACCTCGAAAATGTGGGGTTTAATACCTATTAAAAATCAAATATTGAAATGCACGAAATGATTTTTACAGGGCGAATGATGCATGCAAATGCAAAGATTTTTGGGCACAATGTCAAGCAAAATAATCTCTACAATATGTGATTTTTGGAGAATTTTTAGAACAACGGCTAATTAACTATGAATTTCCGAGCATAGATTGGGCAAAATATTTCAATTTCCACAAAACAATTATTTATTAATCAACCGTAAATCACAAAAAAGTCCACAGCATGTCAAAATGTAGAGGATTAAAAGATGAACAAAATGTTATTTTTAGATAAATATAATAATGTAAACTAGAGGTCTAAAATGCACGAGGAATGCAGGGGTACAGATGTAAATAAAATAGACAAAATATGAAAAAGAATGAACTGCGGGGGCCTAATTGCAATTACCTATGAAACTGGGAGTCCCTATGCAAATTAACCACGGGGGCACGTGCGGAGCACGTGCCTCTGGCTGGAGGGGGGCCTCTGCGTGAATATAAGGGCCTTCGGGGGGGCTGGTGCAATTTACCCCCGCGTCATGTGCGGGGCACGTGACCGAGGGGACTGACGATGGATGATGTTCCCCCGCATGTGCCTCGCACGTGGGGGGTCTCGGGCTGCGAGCCCGGCAGCGAGGCGGCGGAGGAGAACCGGGCGAGGCGGACTGGGCGTCGTATCGTCGGCCTTCCTCTGGCCGACACACGGCCAAGAGGGCGGCGAGGTGGTGTTGGAGTCGAGCGGCGAGGCGTTGGTCGGCTCGGCGGAGGCGGCGGAAGGCCGAGTCGCTGGTGGAGGAGGAGCAGCGCTCCTGGCGGTGGCGCTGGAGCAGGCGTGGCTGGAGGAGGAACAGTCGATGTCGTTGGCGACGTAGATGGAGGGAGCTGTCGTAGTTGGTCGGAGAAGAAGACGAAGGCCGGCTACGGCGAGGCGGAGGTCGGGCGTAGGCGTTGGTGAAGTCGTTGTCGGTGGAGCTCGATGGTCGTAGTTGAGAAGAATGGCGATGGCGGAGGATGACGTCGTGGGGAGATGAAGTCGAGGGCTCGACGCTGCTGGCGGAGCTGGGGCAGTAACGCGGCAAGGCGCTGCGACGGCCACCCGAGGGTGACCGGATCTCGCCGGAGTTGAAGGATGCAGGTTGTCACCACCGCCCTTCGTGGAGACCAATGGCGGATCGATGGCGTCGAGGGCGGCTGTGCCCTTTAAATAGGAGAGGCGATGGAGGGCGAGGCGCGAGATGATCGGAGGGGGTTAGGGTCAACGGTGATGGTTGGTTGCAGTTGCGGATATCTCGGGGGGTAGTTGGCGGCAAGGCGGCAGAGGGTGCGAGGTTTGCGGGGGCGGAAGGTTGACGATGAAGCGCGTGGGTCGTTCGATCAGCGGACAATCGAACGGCCATGGATGGACCACGTGGCAGGGAAAAAGGGCAGGCAGCGCCGCACGTGCGGAGCACGTGCCTAGGGGCACGTGCAACGCACGTGCTTCGATTTTTAAATTTTTTTTATAAAAACGAGATAATAAAAAGGCGAAAAATAGCTGACACGTGGCGGCCTCTGGGGCTGCCACGTGTCAGCACCAGAAAATTCGACAATAAAACCCTTTATAAAATCAAAAAGAAATATCAAATGACCTCGGATCGAAAAAGTTCCTTCACGAAAAAGGGCTCGTCTCGACGAGATCTACAACTTTCATGAAGACATCAAAGCCAAATTCGGTCAAATGTGAAAAGTGAATTTTTGGGGTATCCCATGTACATAGATAACCTTGATTTTTTGTTTTCTAATTTTTTTGTCATTTTTAATCACGATAAAAATCCGGAAAAATAATGAAAAATCAAGGATTAATAAAAGACATCTAAATCTAATTTTTTTGGATTTTTATTAATAAAGAAAATATTTACAAAAAATACAAGGTCAAAAACCGCGAAAATACAACGTACAAAAGAGGCCCAAAACCCAACTTTCACATACGAATTCCGATTCACTTGAACTTGGTCTTGTTTTGAAGGTAATTGGATGTGCATTAGTTCAAAAGTGAGTAGGATCAAATCGGACACTGGATGGGGAAGATATGTGGCTTTTAGTCCGAAAATCCTGAAACTAGGGTTTGGGTTTTTGGTCCACTTATTTGGGTTAGTGATTTTTTTGTATTTTTCATTTATGCTTGTGAGTGATATGTACACAATGGAAGTCTCTTTGGGTTATTCGGAGTTAGCATGAAGGAGTTAAAAAAAGGGGAAGTCAGGTTTATTTACAGGTCAATTTGGGCTTGGATTTTTGGCTTCTTAAAATATGCAGAAATTAACGCTAAAATGCAATTCTTATGAAAGCATGCCTGAATGCTAATAATGCGAAATAGATGCAGATATGCTGTTGATTTTTAGGGACTTAAGCTTAATAAATGAGATTTAGAGTGATGAATCCGAGATTCATCATGGCCCTAGGTTCCTTTTATGATGTAGCAGAAGAATATTGTTTGTATTCAGCATTCCATCCCAATATCTCTCAACCAATCAGGTTTCAGGAGGCGGATCAGACATGTCAGCAATCCTAGCCCAACAACTCTCAGCAAATCAGGTTTTAGGAGGCAGATTAGATATGACAGCAATCTTAACCCAATAGCTCTCACCCAATCAGAAGGCAAGACATAGATCAAGCACATCAGCATCCCAACAAGTAGTTAGGATTCAAGTCATATTAACAATGTCCACCTTGAATTGAATCCTCTAAAAAGTTTTCCAAGCTTCATCATGTCGCCGCCAACCCCTCCTTGGGGCTACTGCCAACTATCGATATTGAGCAAGTCTAAACAATGTTTGATCTTCCCCCTAGGAACTGGCTTTGTGAATATATCAGCTTGATTATCTGTTGTGCCAAACTTCTTCACCTTGATCCTCTTCTCGAACGAATGAAGTAATATATGGCGTCGATGTGCTTGATCCTTTCATGATGCACATGATTCTTGGCTAAGCATATCGCACTGAGAGTGTCTCAATATGTTATAGCCAGATCCCGCTGAAGACCGAGATCTCTAACTAAGTCCTTTAGCCAAGTGCCTTCCTTTGCAGCCTTTGTCATAGCATGCGTAATATTAGGTCTTGTGTCTACCATGGCATATATAAAACTCCCAACTGCGTTAGCATAGGGAACATATGACATGTGTTCCTTCTCTGTGTCTGACTGTGGTGCGAAAGAAAATGAAAAATGAATGTTTGCAGCAGATGGAGTACCCAGAGGCTTGGTTGTAGACATCCCAAATCTCATTAGAACTTTCTCAATTAGTTCTTCTGAAATAAGAAAAGTTTTCCTTCTGCACGATCTCTAATGATCTCCATCCCTAAAATCTTCTTCGATGCACCAAGGTCTTTCATGTCAAACTTTGAACTAAGGAGCTTCTTCAGACCATCTATGGTACTCTTCTACTTGGCAGTAATCAAGATGTCATCGACATACAAATAACAAAACAATAAAGGATCCATCCCCCACCTTGTTGTGGTAAACACAATAATTGTATGGGTTCATATTGAACCCATGATCTAGTATGAAACTGCCAACTTGTTGTACCACTGCCTAGGAGACTGTTTGAGCCCATACAAGGACTTATTTAATCTGCACACATAATTTCTTTGACCTGAGATGTGAATCCCTCTGACTGGCTCATAAGAATGTCTTCTTCGAGTTCGCCATGCAAGAAGTTGTCATCACATCTAACTGCTCCAGCTCCAAGTCTCTATATACTACAAGAGCTAGTAGCACCCTGATAGATGGATGTCTTACAACAGGAGAGAATATCTCATTGTAATCCACACCTTCCTTCTGATTGCAACCCTTCGCAACTAGACGTGCCTTGTATCTAATGCCTTCACTGCCTGGGATTCTTGTCTTTTTCTTGAGGACCCATTTGAGTCCAACAACCTTCCTCCTCATTGGCAATTTGACAAGCTCTCATGTTTGATTCTTGTGAAGAGACTTCATCTCCTCACCCATAGTAGCAATCCACTGCCCATATTCTGCTCCAGATATTGCCTCCATGTAAGTGGAGGGCTATGGAGACTCTGCGAACTCTGTAACCTGCAACGCAAATGCAACCATATCTTCAAATATGTATATCTACGGCAGATATATACGAGGACGATCAATATAAATACTTGCTTGCCTCTCCTCTGGTTGCTCAGCTTCAGGTTGTTTAACAACATCCTGATCAGAGTGGTGTGATCAACTATGTGATCACTCTTTGTGTTAGTTCGAACTCCACCTATTCGGCCACATCATCACTTATGCCTGCATCAACAGACTTATTACTCGAGTGAAGCATGGAATTCTGATAAAAAATAACACTCTTGCTAACAATAATTTGATGTTCATAACCTGTAAACACCCTTTATTTTCCCTTGGTTCTAACTTTCCTTTATTAACATGATAATATGCAGCACAACCAAAGACTCGTAAAACAGAATAATTAGCATGATTACCAGACCCTATCTCCATGGGCGTTTTGCAATCAATGGCAGATGCAGGACTCCAATTCACCAAGTAACAAGCTGTATTCACAGCTTCAGCTCAGAATGCTCTACCAAGTCCAACATTAGAGAGCATGCGCCTTACTCTCTCTAGAAACGACCTGTTCACTCAATATGCAACTCCATTCTGTTGTGGTGTATCTCTGACGGTGAGGTGTCTCGCAACACCCTCCTCCTTGCAGAACTCATTGAACTCTAACGAACAAAACTCCAACCCATTATCTGTACAAAGACGCTTCAGCTTCTTAGAAGTCTGTTTCTCCACCATGATCTCTCACTGCTTGAAGGTTTGTAATGCTTCACACTTGTACTTCATCATATACACCCACACCATCCTAGAGTAATCATACATAATAAATAGAAAATACCTGGCACCTCCCAAAGATGGGACCCGTGAAGGACCCCAACAATCGGCATGGATGTAGTCGAGTATCTCCCTCATCCTGTGGATGGCTTTACTGAATTACCTCTTGTGTTGTTTCTCAAACATGCAATGCTCACAAAACTCCATCTTAGATCCCTTGAGATCCCCGATAAGGAATTTCTGATTGAGGATATTCATCCCCATATGACTCATGTGTCCCAACCACATATGCCACAATTCTGACTTCCATCCCACGGATCAGACATGTCAACAATAGTAGCCCAACAGCTCTCAACCAACAGGTTTCCGGAGACGGATCAGACATACCTGGCCAACAACTCTCACTCAATCAGAAGGCAGGACATAGATCAGTCACATCAACATCCAAACAAGTAGTTAGGATTCAAGTCATATTAACAACTTCCTTCCCATGTGACATGATTCAAGGCTCGAGAAGAACCCAATTTAGAACCCGCATCACCTCCATCTTTTAAGTAGTGATCGTCACCATTTAATCAATGTAACTTTGATCAAGTCATACAAATATAAAAAACATAATTTAGATAACATATTTGAACCTCGAAATCGATGAACCCTAGTGATTTGCTTTGATGCCATGTGGAAACTAAAAATAAAAATGATGAAGTGCATCAACATAAGCATTATAACATTAATTTATGTGGTTCGAGACAGTTCCAAACAATCACTATCTCCGGGAACGGACCCAACAAGTTCAATTATCCATAAAAACTTCTCAAGGATTACAAAAGGTATGGGACAATTTATATACTCACATCAACACTCAGAAGTCCAACCACTAGATAATGTGGGACTAAACACATAAGATGTGTCTAACTGGACCTTAGACATACTCAAATAGCCTAATATTCAACCATTCACTAATCTCAACAACAAATAATGTTTATGGTGCTATCGTCTTCGAGAATAAGGATTTGTCTCAAGATAAGTCTAATCTGGTAAGAATGTATGAGGAATCTCACCACTTATCCTTTCAAAAGAGAGAATTGATACCCTTCTATACTCTAATGATATTATCTATCCCATCATAACTATCATGTGAGCCCAGTAACCATCATTTATCCACCATTCCAAAGAGGAAGAACAACCAAATAGAGAATGGATATTACAGATACCTTTGATCGAAGAACGCAACATTTTCTCAATGAAGTTAAGGAAATAGTTCCCCATGTAACCTCTATGTTCTGTCCACTTAACATTTTCTCTTTTCTATGTTATGCATGCTTGCCTGCCACCCTTTGGCACGAAGTTCACTGCCACCATCAGTTTGCATATCATGCAGGTTTAACTTCAGCTTTTTTCGATATATGTTGTCCTCTGTTAATGGTATTTCTGACTTCTACCAAAAGGTTTGATTATATTTCAATCTTATTTGCATGCTATTCTTGTGAAAATCCTAACAAAATTAATTGCAAACACTTGGATGTTATTCTATGTAAGAGCCCATGTTCCAAATTCTTGATCTGTCTCTTCCCTCTCCTCATTTACAGCTATACCAGACATACGAAAAAAGGGTTCCTGGTGAAAGATCAAATTTCCACACAAAAGATGATGGCTGGACTGCCTCTAGGCTACAGATGAAGTCATGCCACATAAGGTTGGCTGTTGCACAGCCACTCTAAAGAGGCGGACCACCGGGACCAATGCGGTTCCCAACATATCAGCACTAGGACCATTGCATCACACAACACCCACAGACCACTCAAAGGCATATTGTTTCCTTATATTTTACACCAAGATAATCTACCAGAATTGTATGAAATATAGGAGGATGATACAGGAGTAACCCATCAATCAAACAGAAAGGAGAACAACATATACTTGTGTAGCCACTGATTTCCATATGCAGAGCTAAACGACCCATGAATCGGGGGGAAATAAGAAGCCTTTTTCCTTCAACTTAACAAATATTCTTAAAAGCATCAGCCATCCCCACTTGTACTGGAGATGATAAGCACACCAAGAGCCTGTTTGGTAATTGTGTTAGGTTGGGTTGAGGTATCTCCTGTGAATAGTAGTTGTTTGGATGGTTGAGAGGATTGAAGAGAGTTGGAATGACAATTGTGATGTGATATTACATTGATTATGTGTTATATTAACTTTGTTTAATGATTATAATATATTTTTATGTTAATTTTTTATTTGAATATGTTTAAAAAATATTATAACATAGAAATTGTACGATTCATCTAACTAATTTCAATCTAGGAATGTAGGGATAGAGCAGGAGGTATGTCAGGTTACCATAACCTGGCAACCAAACGAGCCTCAAATGTAAATCAGCTACAACAATTACAATGTTTAATTATAGAAATGTGCATGGTACCTTTCTCATGCATTGAGGGGCATCTGCTTATCAAAGCCATTGGGTGGCAAATCAAAGGGCTTCGTGGATCTGTCAGGCTTCCCTTCGAGGACTATGAACCAGGCTTCCAGAAGACCAGCAGCAGAACCCAACACGATGAGTACTGTGATGACAATGCGTATGCCTTCAAAGACATTGACGATGACAAGGACGATGAAAATGTACCCCATGGAGACGTGGTAGGCTTTCAGTAGGGACCGTACTTGTGATCCTTCTTGGGCCTTATCAAGAGTGCAAACATCTGTTGTCAATAATTTAGTTAGATTAAGAGATGATGATATTACTCCTGAAAATGAAAGAGGAGCAAGATTAAAGGCACATTAAAAGTTTAACATTGCAACTGGCTAAAATTCCTTAGGGTGATAGTGATAAATCTGTCATCTAAACTTTGGATGGCAAATATTTTGAGCAAGTGCCAATTGCCTCGTTTTTTTTAAAGGGAGCCTACTTGCATTCAGCATCGACTTCTACGTCCTCAGAATTCCGAGTCCCAAAGTCCAAAACTAGCCCAAACTTCATCAGAGCTTTGAACACCAAACTGCCCATTACCCTTCTAAATGTATACTTCCTATAGAACTAAAAGGTCTTGTAGTTCGTGTTGAAATCGAAGAGCAATCAAAAGAAGAATGGCACAGAGATTTACGTGGAAAACCCTATGGAGAGAGAAAAACCACAGGGGCACATTCAAACCCTAATATCCCGCACTAAAGATTAGGGATCTCTCTTCACTATGTTATATCTTCAATAAGAGGGGATGAGTACAATACATACAATAAAGCTTTTTCCCACAATTAAGTAGGGTCGGCTACATGGATTCTTCGCGTCCATTCAGATCTATTTTGGGCCAATCCCGGACTTATATCCACAAAATTAAGATCCTTTCGTATGGTCTCTTTCCAACACTTCTTGGGTCATCCTCACCCTCTCTTAGCCGGCTCAACATCCCAACACTCGCATCTCCTAACTGGTGCATCAGCTGATCTTCTTTGCAAATGTCCAAACCCTCTTAAGCGGTTTTCTCGCATCATATCCTTGATCGGAGCTACAGCAACTTTCTTTCTGATTGCATCATTCCGAATCCGATCTTTAAGTGTGTGCCCACACATCCACCTTAGCATTTTCATTTCTGCTACATTCATTCTCTGCACATGTCTATGGTTCACAGGCCAACATTCAGAACCATAAAGCATAACAGGTCTCACGGTTGCTTTGTAAATCTTTCCTTTAATCTTTAAAGGAATTTTCTTATCACAGAGAACAACAGGGGCTCCTCTCCACTTTAGCTAGCCTGCATTTATTCTATCAGTAACATCTCCATCAATTTCCCCATCATGTTGCCGAATAGATCCCAGATATCTAAAATAATCTCTCTTCTGAATGTTATCGTCACCAATCTTCACCTCGATTCCTTCATCATTGCTTCCATCAAAGGTGCACTCCATATATTTCGTCTTAGCCCTACTTATACGAAATCCTTTAGTCTCCAACTCATGTCTCCAGACCTCAAGCTTCTCATTTACTCCATCTCTAGTCTCATCAATTAACAAATATCATCAGCAAATAACATACACCAAGGTAACTTGTCTCTTCTCCAACACTCTCCACAATATCTCTCGTGGGACAAAATCATAAGCCTTCTCCAAATCAATAAAGATCATGTGGAGGTTCTTCCTTTTAGCTCTATAAATCTCCATTGTTCTCCTCAGCAAATAGATGGCTTCAGTTGTTGAGCGACCTGACATGAATCCGAATTGGTTTTCTTTTACATTGGAAATTTGCCTCAACCTTCTTTCGATCACACGTTCCCAAATTTTCATAGTGTGGCACATCAGCTTGATACCTCTATAATTTGAACAATTTTGAATGTCTCCTTTATTCTTATAAAGAGGCACCACGATACTCCTCCTCCAATCTTCAGGCATTTTCTTGCTTCGCCGTCAAATATATAAATAATGGGTAAACGGTCTCTCATCACTAGATCTATTTAACCATTAAAGAACAACTCAACACTCCCACTCAAGTTGGGCATACATATTTGTCGTGTCCAACTTGCCTACATTCATCTCAAATTGCACAGTAGGCAGCTCCTTTATGAAAAGATCAGCAACCTGATCAGTAGACTTCAAATAGGGAAGCACAACAGTCCTGCCTCAATCTTCTCATGGATGAAATGTCTATCTACCTCTACATGCTTTGTTCTATTACGCATTACAGGATTGTTGGCCAAGTTTGTTGTAGCTTTGTTGTCAAAAACATCTTCGTCGACATACTCACTTTGATGTCCAAGTCATTTAACAAAATTTTTAGCCATAGAATTTCAATGACACCATTTGCAAGAGCACAATATTAAGATTCAACACTCGATATTGAAATCACATTATGCTTTTTACTTCTTCAAAGAACCAAATTTTCACACAAATATATCGCATAGCCTGAAGGGATAGTCTGTCATCTACGGAACCAACCCAGTCAGCATCAGTGTATCCTTCAATTGTAATTTCGATATTTTTCTTGAAAATGAGTCCTTTTCCTAGTGATCCTGGTGATCCTTTTATATAGCTTAAAATTCTATTCACCGCATTAACATGAGAAGTGATTGAAGCATGCATGAATTGACTCACCACGTTTACCGCGTAGGTAATATCTGGTCTTGTCGAGTTAAGATAAATCAACTTTCTCGTCAATCTTTGATATCTTACTTTTCCTACATCATATGGAACTCACCATATTCTTTAGTTCATTGTGATGCTGGTGATCCTTTTATATAGCTTAAAATTCTATTCACCGCATTAACATGAGAAGTGGTTGAAGCATGCATGAATTGACTCACCGCGTTTACCGCGTAGGTAATATCTTGTCTTGTCGAGTTAAGATAAATCACCTTTTCCATCAATCTTTGATATCTTATTTTCCTACATCATATGGAGCTCACCATATTCTTTAGCAAGTTTATGATTTGCCTCAATAGGGATAGTAGTAGGTTTACATGCCAACATGGCACATTCCTTCAACAAGTCCAGAGCATATTTTCTTTTACTTAGACACATACCCCATGGAGATCGATCAATCTCAATACGTAGGAAGTACTTAGCTTCCCCAAATCTTTCAATTAAAATTCAGTTACGAGTGTTTTCTTTATATTAAGAAGTTCCACCTTAGGGTGCTCATCTTGTTGGATCCAAATGGGTATATACAATTAAATAAGATGTTGATAGGAATGATGACCGATTCAACGAATATATAAAGGGCTCAAAAATGGGTGACATGTGGCAGCTCCAGGAGCGGCCACGTGTCAGCCCAGAAAATTCAGAAAATGAAATACAAAGAAAAATGCAGGATAAATAGCAAACGACCTCGGATTGAAAATTTTTCTTTACAAAAGTTGCTCGTCTCGATGAGATCTACAACTTTTATGAAGACACCAAAATCAAAATCGAACATTTGTATAAAGTGATATTTTTGGGGGGTATCCCATGTATATAAAATACCTTGATTTTTGGGTTTTCGATTTTTTTTTCATTTTTAAACCAGATTAAAATCCAGAAAAAATATGATAAAATCAAAGATACATTTAAACATTAATATAATTTTTTTATATTTTACTAATTAATAAAAAGAAGAAATAAATAAAATATGAAAAAGACATTTTTTGTATAGATAGTTAGTGAAGAATTGGATTCAGTTAGTTTCTTTGATTTCAAGCTCAATTTGGATTTGAATTTTTATGTATTTTAATAAAACTTTTATCAAAGAAAATAAATGAAAAATAAATACAATAAAATGAGTCAATTATGAACATAAAATAATATGTCAAAATTAGGTAAAATACAAAATGTACGAAAGAGGCCAAAAACCCAACTTTCACATATGAACTCCGACTCACTTGAACATGGTCTTGATTTAAAGGTAATTGAATGTACATTAGTTCAAAGTGAGCATGATCAAATCGGACACTAAATGAGGAAGATATCAATGTTTTAGTCCAAAAATCCTAGAATTAGATTTTGAGTTTCTAGTCCACTTATTTAGGTTAGTGATTTTTTTGTATTTTTCATTTATTCTTATTAAAAATATGTACATAGTGAAGGTGGTTTCAGGTCATTTAGAGTTAGCATGAATTAGTTAAAAAATAGGGAAGTTAGGCTATTTTACAGGTCCATAGCGCAGGTCTTTTTAGCTTCTTATTTTATGTAATTATGAGTGATAAAATGCAATTCTTATCAATACATGCATGAATGCTAATTATGCTGAATAGATGAAGAAATGCTGGTGAATTTTAGGGATTTGAGCATAATTAGTCACTTTTAGAGTGGTGGATCTGAGATTCATCAATAAGGTAGAGGTGCAAGGGGCCGCACGCAAGGGGAAGGCAGCAACGCAGGAGCAAGGGTTTGCACGCAGCTAGGGTGCGCACCACCACACCGCAAAAGGAACAGACCCGCAAGAGCAGACCTGCAGAAGCAGAAGACCTGCGGCTGAAGGCACAAACCTGCAGGAGCAGACCCACAGTTGCAGCTTGGGTATGCACCGCTGCCGCAAAGTGGCCGTGCGTGGGCTGATACCAAAGAGAAGTGTTGCCAGGTCGAGGGACCATCCTGGGAGGAGGACAACGCCCAAGATAACACAACCTAAGGATTCACGAGCGATAAACAAGCCTCAATTAGGCTTTGATACCATGTTGAAATTGAAGGAGAAATCAACAGAAGAATTGCACACAAATTTACGTAGAAAACCCTATGGAGAGAGAAAAACCATAAGGGCGCATTCAAACCCTAATCTCCCTCACTAGAGATTAGGGATCTCTCTTCACTATGTTATATCTTCAATAAGGGTGGATGAGTACAATCTATAAATGATGGGTAAATTGTCCCTCATCACTAGGTCTATTTACCCATTAAAGAACCACTCAACAGTTCAGGACTGGAAAAAGGAGCAGAAACTGAAATGTTACCTTGTTCAATTGTAACGGTAGAAAATCAAGAAATGTTCGCTGCAATCTTTCATGAACCAGTTCTATGTAAGGCCATTCAAGTTAAACACAGCAAGGACTATGAGAATTAGCAGTAAAGACATGGACAATTGTGCATCATCTTTGTCCATCTCACATTTACCTTAAGTGGAAAACATAAAGTCTTAAGCACTAGGAATCTAGGAGTAAACATCACCCTGATTTAATTAATTTAGACACAACAAATCACCATTCTGAAGTTTTCATTGAAAGTGGCAAGCTTCATTTATTTGCAGCACCAGTCACTTTTATTGAAAAACACAGAGCCAAGACTACCATTTTTTCTATATAAATACTAACATGAACAGGACAAGTGTAATAAATATATAGAAGTCCTCCTTTACAATGGATCTAAACCCAACATTCAGAATAAATACAAATGTCCCTGCAAATAAATGGCCTGATGTGCCGATTTCAGACAATATCAACAAAAACAGAATCTCTGTTTAATTCGAGCACAAGAATTGTTCTTAATTCTTATCCACATGGTTCTAAAAGACCATGAAAACGACAAGAAGAATAAATGCACAAATCTACCGTCAACTTCATCTTAAATAATTAAGATTACCTGTAGCGTTAGAAGGCAGAACATTGCAATTCCAATCGACAGATGCATCCTGTATTCGATGCCCTTCAATTCGCTGCCAAGTCTGAGCCCTGTCCCCCATCCTGCAACTCCTACAGCATATCCAGCAATGTAAAACCTGTTGTATAAAAATTATATTTAGATTTTAATTGGAAAATCTATGTAATTAGAATTAGAGTTAATTTGGTTTCAATTTGAAATCCAAATTGTTTGGAGGAAAGTTGGGAATTCCCAAATTTGAAACATTGATTAGTTTGGGTTGAAGTTTAGTATCATACTTTGGAGATTTATAATTTTGGTGGACTTATATATGAGTTCCCACCCCAAGTTCTTGTAGCAATAGTAGAGAGGAGGAATGGAGGACCACACGTGTGCGCGCTCCGCTCCATCTCCGGATCCGGCTCCGGAGAGTCAATTCGGATCTCGATATAGGGCATGCGAGCACCTCTTTTTATACCCCTCACCCGACGTCGTTTTTCTTCACTCGCAAGAAAAACTCCACCCGTCGTCGCTCTTGTTCTCATTCCTCACGCCTGTGATCCTGTTCTTCTCGGCTGCAATTTCTCGGAGGTGCTTTCGAGGACGGTCTCGTCGGTGTGCGTGGACGAAGACCATGAACTGTCGTATCCTGGGAGTGGATCACCGGTACTCTTCACACCGGTATTGTGGGGGTGAAATCCTCTTTAAGGATAGTCCATTTCGTGGACGCTTCGGTGAATTATGAACTGATCTTTTTATTCATTTGCCTGCTGCAATTCATTTATTGCTTACCCTTTTCTAGATCTCGCCCGGTTGTTTGTTTCCGTGTGATTAATCGGTTCCTATTTACTTTTTGTAATCGGATAATGGATTGGAATTGCATGTTATTGATCTTAATAATGTGTAATATTGATCTGTCAGTCCATTGTAATCCGTATGATTACTATTTAATATATGCATGGTTGATCCTGTTAACAACAATCTTAGAGAGGATTTTCGGAACTAATTATAAAACTATGTCGGAAACCATGTTTAAATCGATGGTTGATATGACTGGTATGCCTGAAAAGTTCGGTGGACAGAACTTTAAGCGTTGGCAACAACGCATGAAGATCTGCTTAACCACCATAGGATTAATCTCGATGCTTGAAACCGACTGTTCTACGGTGGAAATAGAAAACCCCTCACCCGATAGCCAGAAGGCGCAATCTGCGTGGAAGGAACGCGGCTGTATATGTCATGGTTGCATCTTGTTGGCTCTGTCCAACACGTTGTTGACGTATATTGTTCGTCCATGCAGACTGCGAAGGGGCTATGGGAAGACTTGGATCGGAAGTATAATACCGAAGACCTCGGTATTGAGAAATACTCCGTGGCAAGTTTCTGAAGTTTTCCATGACCGAAGGGAAGTCAGTTTCTGAACAGGAACACGAGTTTTTACTCTGCTCCATGGTTTAGAGGATGCCGAAATGAAAACTCCAGAGAAGTTTCAAGTCATGTGCATCATAGAAAAATTCTCCAAGTCGTGAGAAGACTTCGGTATGACCCTCAAACACTGGAAGGGGAAATTTTCTATGGATGACTTGATGGTGGCAATTGCCATAGAGGAGGAACATAAGAAACAAAAACCTGTGCTTCCTGTTGACATTCAGGCTAAGGTCAATTTCATGACCTCGAAGGGCAAAGATAAGAAGGGAAAGAATCCTAATAACAATAAAATGAAACCAAAGGGCAAGATCCAGAAAAAGACAAAGAATAACCCCTGCTGGTACTGTAATCAGGTTGGCCATTGGAAGGACTGTCCGTCCTTGAAGGCTCAACCTAAGGCTGCAGACGGGAGTCCGCAAGTGAATATGATCACTATGAGACTCGGGGCTAGCGAGGGATATGTCTCTGTAAAACCTAAACTATATCATAACCATGATCCAAATAAGTGGCTCGTGGATACAGGAGTCAATGTAAATATTTGTTCTGACAGAACTTTGTTTTCTTCTTATCAGACCTACAGTGGTGGGGCTGTGAAGATGGGGAACGATTATGCAGCCAAGGTGCTAGGGTCGGGACAAGTCAACTTGAGGTTCTCCTCTGGACATGTCTGGACGTTGCACAGGGTGTTGCATGTTCCTGGCATCAAGAAGAATGTTTTATCTGGCTCTATCTCAATTAGAAATGATTTTGAATTAAACTTTAAATGTAATAAAGTTTTCATTCTAAGACATGGCACTTTTTATGAAAAAGGTTATTTGACAGACTTTTATTTGTTATTTAGAATTAGATGTAATTCAGTAAACATTAATGGATAATTATTTTGAATTCTGAATGTTCTAATTCTGTGTCTTATGTTGTGAATAATCTAGAATCTTGTGATCTGTGGCATGGTAGATTAGGACATGTAAACTTAAAATTCAATTAAAAGAATGATGAATTTAGAGTTGATCCCTAAACACACCATTGATAAAACTCAAAAATGTGAAATCTGTGTACAAGCTAAGACACCTAGGAAATCTTTTCAGTCTGTCTCTAGAGATAGTGAGATCTTGGATCTAGTGCACACGAATATCTATGAGTTTAATGGTGTGTTGACCCCAGACAATAAGAAATACTTTATCATCTTCATAGAGATGGCAGTAGATACTGCTATGTATATCTAATGAAAACCAAGGATGAAGCCTTAGAGAAATTTCTTATATTTAAGAATGAGGCTGAGACACAAATAGGAAAAGTGCTTAAATGCCTTAGGTCAGATAGAGGGGGTGAATATACCTCTAACTTATTTGATGAACAATGCAAATCGTTTGGCATAGTTCATGAAGTTACGACCCCATATTCACCGCAATCAAATGAGATAGCAGAACGGAAAAATAGAACCTTAACTGACATGATCAATGCTCTCTTACAAAGTTCTGGACTTCCAATCTATATGTGGGGAGAAGCCTTGAATACGGCTTGCCATATTCTGAATAGGGTTCCTCCAAGACATATGGAAAAGTGTCCTTTTGAACTTTGGAGAAATAGGAAATCGAGTTTAAGATATCTCAAAGTGTGGGGCTGTCTCGCTAAAGTTTTAGTCCCAGAACACAAGAGAAACAAACTTGGTCCTAAAACTGTTGATTCGGTCTTCTTAGATTACCTGGAAAATAGCTATGCATATAGGTTCTTGGTAATTCGGTCCGAGATACCAGGCATAGAAATCAACACCATTGTTGAACTCCGTGATGCTACCTTCTTTGAGGATGTCTTCCCGTTGAAGACTGGATTCCTTAAAATCTGACCATTGAGGGCGCCTCCCCATCAGGATCTCTTACAGATCAAATGGAAAGGATAACGAATATCGGGGTTGAGACTCAACCTGAACCCAATGATCTTTCTGTAGAGATTGAGCCAATGAGGAGTAAAAAACCTCGGATAGCCAAGGATTTGGGTAGCGACTTTGTTGTCTAACAGATCAAGGGTGATCCACCAAGTTACAAGGAAGCCATGGCTTCATCTGGAGGAAAACAATGGAAGGAAGCTATCAAATCTGAGATGGATTCCATTATAACTAATGGAACTTGGGAGTTGGTTGATTTACCGAAAGGCTGCTCTACCATTGGGTGCAAGTGAGTGTTTAAGAGAAAGCTTAGACCTGACGGATCAATTGAAAATTATAAAGCTAGATTAGTTGCCAAGGACTTTAGGCAAAAGGAAGGTATCGATTATTTTGATACCTATTCCCTTATGACTAGGATGACCACAATCCGGATGCTCATAGCATTGGCTTCTGTATATGATCTCTCCATCCACCAGATGGATGTGAAGACAGCCATCTTGCATGGCGATCTTGAGGAAGAGATCTATATGGATCAACCTGATGGGTTTGTGACTCCTGTGAATGAGGGAAAGGTTTGCTAACTTGTCAAATCCCTTTACGGATTGAAACAAGCACCAAAGCAGTGACATGAAAAATTTGACAAGACTATTTTGTCATGTGGCTTTAAGATTCATGAATTCGATAAGTGTGTCTATTCCAAGGTGAAAGGTGATGAGTGTATTGTCTTTTGCCTATATGTTGATGACATATTGTTGTTCGGATCACATATGAGGATTATTAATGAGACTAAGGCATTCTTAAGTAGCAAGTTTGAGACGAAGAAAATGGGTGTTGCTGATGTGATTTTGGGTCTCAAACTGATAAGGTCAGTTGATGGGATTGTAGTTTCTCAATCTTACTATGTTGAGAAGATACTTGAGAAATTTGGATATCAAGATTGCAAAGATGTAAGCACTCCTTTTGATTCATCCAAAACATTGTTTAAGAATAAAAGTGGAGTACAATCTCAGCTAATGTATTCACAAGTGATAGGAAGTTTAATGTATCTTGCAAATTGCACGAGACCTGATATTTCATTCTCGGTTGCACTGTCCTAACCGTACTTACTAGGAGGCTCTGGATCGAAACTGAAGTACTTGAAGAGAACTATTTCCCTTAGTCTGCATTATGGTAGACATCCTTCTGTACTAGAAGGATATAGTGATGCAAGCTGGATAGGGAAAATAGAGGAGTCTGGGAGTAATGGTGTTACAAGATATGTATTTACCCTTGAAGGCAGTACAATCTTCTGGAGGTCTATGAAGCAGACCATTCTAGCTCGATCCACATTTGAGGCCGAACTGTGTGCTTTGGACACCACTGGAATTGAGGTTGAATGGCTAAGGGAACTTCTGTCTGAAATTTCCATGGTAGGTCAGCATGTTCCTGCGATCTCGGTACATTGTGATAATATGACCACAATTGCCAAGATAAAGAGTTCAAAGTTCAATCAGAAAACAAGGAGATATATACAAATCAGACTTAAGACGTGAAGGGTTTTGGTGTCTCGAGGAGTGTTGCTGTGGATTTTGTTGGATCCAAAGACAATACGACAGATCCGTTGACTAAGAGTCTTGATAGATCTTTAGTCTTAAAGTCTAGGCTTGGGATGGGACTGAGACCCATTGTGAGTTCCTTTACAGTGACAACCCAACCTATTTGAGTGGAGATCCCACAAAGTAGATTCAATGTGGTAATAACAAACTATTTGGAGAACTGGTTGGCACTCTAATCTTAATGCGTAAGCATGAGTGTCTTATCCCTGGAAGCATGAGTACCGTTTAAGCTGCAATTTTAGGAAGAGCGTAGGCTCTGAATGGGTTCAAGCCTTTGGGAAGGATGTTAGCAGTGCATCCTTGGAGAACGCCACCTGTGTGAGTGTTACTGTGGCCGCAGTTAAAAGGAAGAGGGTCTTTCCTGAACACACTCATGAAACAGGATAAGGGTGCATGGCCTTTAAGAGCACCAACCCTGAAGATTGTACCAAGAACAACGCTTTGTTGTTTCTACCGTATACTTTAACACTAAGGTCTGAAGTTGAAGACGTAGTTCATTTCGTTCCTGTAAAAGTGAAAGTAGTAAACTAGGTAGAGGTTCAAAATGGAAGGTGCCTTTACTGAAAGCAAAGTGTGCCAGCCGAAAGAAGTCTCTTAACTCTTTTTGAATCTCTTTTTCAAATTAGTGAATCAGTGGGGGATTGTTGTATTAAAATTGTATTTAGATTTTAATTGAAAAATCTATGTAATTACAATTAGATTTAATTTGGTTTCAACTGGGAAACCAAATGGTTTGGAGGGAAAGTTGGAAATTCCCAAATTTAAAACATATATTAGTTTGGGTTGAAGTTTAGTAACATACCTTGGAGATCTAAACTTTTGATGGACTTATATATGAGTTCCACCCCAAGCTCTTATAGAAATAGTAGAGAGGAGGAATGGAGGACCACACGTACGCGCGCGCTCCGCTCCGTCTCCGGCTCCGGCTCGGGAGAGTAAATTTCGGATCTCGATATTTTTGCTGCGGGTTTCATTTGGTTGATCGATTAAATTAATCAGACAGATTAATTTGATTTCCATTACATTGGGAATCTGACTCGATCCAAACGGCTCGATTTAGTTGCGGTTTTGGAATCCGAAGGGACACGCCTGTTGAGGGTTGTTTTCGAAAACCAAAGGTCATCGACTCACCACACGCTAGGGCACGCGAGCCCCTCTTTTTATACCACTCACCAACGCCGTTTTTCTTCACTCGGAAGAAAAACTCCACCCGTCGTCGCTCTTGTTCTCATTCCTCACGCCTGCGATCCTGTACTTCTCGACTGCAAGTTCTCAGAGGTGCTTTCGAGGACGGTCTCGTCAGTGTGCGCGGACGAAGACCGTGAACCGTCGTATCATGAGAGCGGATCACCAGTTTTCTTCGCACCGGTATTGTGGGGGCGAAATCCTCTCTAAGGACAGTCCATTTCATGAACGCTTCGGTGAATTCTGAACTGCTCTTTTTATTCATTTGCCTACTGCAATTCGTTTATTGCTTACCCTTTTTTGGATCTCGCCCGGTTGTTTATTTCCATGTGATTAATCTATTCTTGTTTGTTTTTTGTAATCGGATAATATATTGGAATTGCACGTTATTGATCTTAATAATCTGTATGATCTGTCAATTGATTGGAATCCGTATGATTACTATTTAATATATGCATGTTTGATCATGTTAACAACAAAACCAAGCTGGATTCGCAGACTTGAACGTCTTCACAACATCTATCACACCATGTACCTGCAACATCAAGTCAAGAAATCAACATAAAGAACAATAATATCAGATAAATAAATTCTTTTTTAGAAAACCAAATAAAAGATCCTGCGGATGTAACCATGTTTTGGCATTTGCTTTCGAATGTTTTGATGTTTCTTACAGCAAACAATTCGAATTGCGAACGATCTATTATCAGAAATTAAGAAGAGTAAAACACAGACCCAACTAACAAAAATATACACCAAAAACTTAATTTATTATCTTCAAAAAACCGCATGCAATAAAATGCACAAATTTCACCAACCACCATCGCAAAACCATCCCCTCTGTCAATGCAAATTCAAATTCCCAATGACTGTAAACATTATAAATTCTAGCACATAAAATTCACATCAAATTCCAAAGAAACGCCACCAGACCCAATAACACCGAAATCCTTGCGAACCCAGAGCTTACATTCCGGCACCGGGCCCTCCAGCACCGCTCGAGTCCTCTGTACTCTTCCCGGCAATAAGATCAAGCTGTCCGAAGGACTTCAAGTTGTCCTCCTCGATCCCATGCATCCCTAGCACGGCGTCGGACTTCGCAGAGGCCACCTGCCACACGTGGTTCACCGTCTTCATCCCCGCCGGAAGCCGCAACTTAGCATAAATCCTCAATTCGCCGCTTTTCTCTACCGCAGCCTCGAGCCCCGTCACCTCGTACGCGATCTTCCCCTCGACAATGTTGAAATAAGACACGAGATCGTACTTCTTTGCGACGACGGTGCCATTGTGGCCGACGAAGGCGACAAGCGCCTGCGTCCCGGCCATCTTGAGGCCGGCGGGGTTGATGCCCCAGGAGACCCACCCAGGGGTGGAAGGCGGGGAAGCGACGAACGCGAGAGTGAGATTGCCGGCGGCGTAGTAGGTATAGTGCAGAGAGGCGCCGAGGTGGGGGAGGTCGCTGCATGCAGTGAAGGCGGGCCGCTCTGCGAACCTCCGGGCGGAGCATGGAGGCGGCGCCGCCGCCTCGGCAGCGGCGAAGAGGAGGAAGGACAGGAGGGCCGCGTGGAGCGCCATGGTAGGAGTGGGAAAGTGCGGTTCTGTGCGGCGGTATTTATATGGTAGGGGTGAAGTTACGGGACGTTGAGGTGTGGTGTTCCGCGGAGGAGGCGTGTATGGGAGATTGTTTACGTGGAGGCTTCTAATTGGCTGTTGTGGGAGAGGGAAAACGTAACGGTTATCTCGGGATGAGGAGGCACGTTTTTTGTTGTTGACAAAAGCTTCCAATTGAATTAAATGGAGTTCAAACTTCATGCGAAATTTTGTTTCCAAAAAAGGGCTTTTTGGGGGGAGATCTAATAAATAAAACAAATGGGACATCCGATTGGTCAATATGGTGAGTTATGTCATTCTTCCTCACAAATATGAAAAGATAAATTAAGCGACCTTGAATACTGGTTGATATCAAGAATATTAAAAATAATAATATTTGAAGTCGAATGAGAAATATAATCCAGATTGGAGCAAGCCATGGACGGATCTAGAGGAGGGCACGGAGGGACACATGCCCCTCACTAGATTTTAAGATGACACCTTTGTATTATTGATATAATATTATGGTTATAGTGCCATTTTGGTTTTCCTATACTAAATGTACTTGTAAACATAATAATTTACAACTCCCACTCTTAGTTTGAATTTACTTTATCATCTCTCTCCGCAATTCTCTCCTATATCCCATTTGTTGAAATCTCTTTTCCATGCATATCTTCTTCTCTCTCTTTCATTGTAGAATATCTCTCACCCTATCAATAGTGATTTAAAAAATCAGACTTGACCGGTTAAATTGGATACTACCCTCGATATCAACAATTCGATCGGTTCCATGAAAGTATAATTAGAAATTTTAAAAATTAGTTTGAATATTGATCATGTCCGATTAAAATGGACCAGTTTGACTCGAATCGAACTGGTATAAAGAATTCGGATATTATTAATTATCGATAACTATTCGACATGAACATTCTTAGTGCTTCAATATTATCTGTATAAATATATATAATATTTTCATGATTTATAAAATCAGTTCCACAAATATGAATGGTAAATTAAGCTCGATCCAATTTTGGGATTGATACTAATGATAAAGTTATGACTACTCCAACCGGTTTGACCCATCAATCGAATTCGGTTAAAGATTAAACCAATGACTAAATGGTTCACCGTCTGGTCTTTATAGTAAAAACTTTATTCTTACCATTTCTCCATACATCTCTCTTTCTCCCTCTCTCACTCATATTTATCTTCATTTTTAGTTGTTGAGAAAAAAGAGTGTTAATATGAAAGGTAATTTATTTTATGATTTTATTTTTAATATTGTCTCTATTTTGACCCTATACTCCATGTTTAAACATAGATGTTTGTGTAGAATTTTTCATAGTTCTTTTAATTTCTTTTCTATAAAAAGTTTCAAAATTTTATTCAATAATTTGTCCAATTTTTAATAAATATGTTTGTATTCATTGTTCAATCCTATGATTTTATAGTTTTGTAACAAAATGGAGACCTTTTTCTAAAAAATAGAAGCAAAAATCTCCAACATTTGTCACGCTCGTAAAAAATTAAGAAATTTAATCAAATTATCATTTTTATCTTGTATTATAATTACACCACATTTTACGTGATAATATTACAATCAACGTATAAATAAATGTTTTAGTTTATGCCCCTCTAAAAAAATCCCGGCTCCGTCCTTGAATGAAGTTGTTATTTGGTCATAAAGAGCATGCTTCTTTGTAAAATTTCGATTTTTATTGAGGAAAATAAATTCTTCCAAGTTTTGAACCTAAGTTAAATTGAACATGTAGACAACTACTATTATTGTCAAATGATATTGAAATCAGAATCGTATCTCCTATTGCGATGAAGTCCATAGTAAATTATGCTATTTCCTTCTAACCATTCAATCTTGATCACGATCGAACAGTCCAAATCATTTCCTAGCTCCAATGATATTCATTAAATATCATCTGTAACTGAGAATCTCATCTAATTTAGATGTGTTGTAGATCAGATGGCTGAGATGACATTGGATGATTGGATGGTTCAGAAGTTTGGATTTTCTTCAAAAAAGGTGATGATATAAGGGTGATATCAACATTGACCATTTATGGTCCATGTTTTTGGTTTATTCGAACATATGTTTTCCTCATATCGATTTGGAGTTAAGAAATGTTGTTCTCGTTTTGAATGATGTGAAGATAAGTGTGTGTTTTATTTTATTTTTAAGTAAATAAATAATTCATATCAAAATTTACAATGGGGATAACAGAATTGCAAAATCTTTACAAAAAATTATTGGAGCTATAACAATCTCCAAGATTTTTGCTTTCCTAATCATGTACGTTGTTGTTGAATACATTGTTGTTTCCCATGGGTATCGTTGATGTGTTGTGGGTCAAGATTATTTTTTCAGATATTGGAATACATTTCAAGTTGCCTATGAGTTGTTCTGTGACAACAAAGTTGCTATTACTCTATCCAACAATCATATCCTACATGATAGAACCAAGCATGTGGAGAATTGATCATCATTTTATCGAAGAAAGAATTGTTTCTAAAGATCTTGTCCTACCGTACATAAAAAATGAGGACCAAGTAGTTTTTGTCTTCACCAAGGTGCTTCCCATAACTACTTTGAGAAGAATGTGGACAAGTTGGGCATGTACAATCTCTATGCCCAACTTGAGTAGTATTGAGTTGCTTGTGTATGGATAAACCGTTCTTGGATACGGATCCATTTACACATTTGGAACTTATATGTAACTCACCCCACTTTATTTCTCATATTGAGAGATTATGAAGAAAAGCCCTTATTGTTGTGAGCTATGATAATAATTTCCGTGGTTTTTTCCTTCCGACGAGGAGGGTTTTCAATATTAATCGTTGTATTTGTTGGGTGCTTATTTTTATAGAGTTAAAATTAATATGTAGTTAACTCTCCTTATCAACCTCACATCCCTCAACCATCACGAACTCTCTCCGTCTTCTCTCCTCGTTCCTTTGTTACATCCTCTCCTTCTAAGACCTCATTGCATGCCTCCTCATCATAGCCACCCCTCCTTGTTGTTGAGTTGAGGAAGAAGATAACCGTGTAGAGGGATAGGGACAGAGTAGGGCTCGAGGCAGAGTCATGGGGGAAAATGAGTTCTGATGTAGAGGAGTTTGCAAGGGAGATGAGGAGTGGAGGCCTTACGGGATAATGGGGGTTGGAGTAGCGGAGGGGCTTGCAGCGAAGGAGGTGTCGAAGAAGGGATAAGGGTAGAGGGATGATGGGTATGCCAAGGACTAAGATGGTGGTTGGTTGGAGGGGCTTGAGGTGGAGGAGGTGATGAATCCACATTTCATCATCTTTATTCTATCATTTTGGCACCTAAAACCCTAGCAAATGCCTGTAAATAGCATTAAAACCATCATCTTAGCATCCATGCATGTGCATTCAGATTGTGTATAAATCACTGTAATTAAGGCCAAAATTATAGAATAAATAAAGAAAAGAAAAAGAATAAAATATTGTAAATATTTTATGACCCAAAACCCCCGAGACCGAGGCATCTTGATGAATAGGTCGACAAGGAATAAAGTAGGGGGAGATAAGGTCAGAAATACAGTGTAAATACCTATACAATCTATTCATTCTTTATTCATTTTGGGACCTATTTTTGGTACCACTTTCTATACATCAAATAAAGAAACTTTGTACACAAAAGTTGTAGATAATTTAATAAAGAAAAATACAAAATTGATTTCACAGAAAAATAATGTACAGATAAAAAGTTATGGTCTGAATAAAAATCCAGAATGCCAACTTCCCAGACCCGTATCTCACAAATAAAAACTCCAAATGCAGCGTACTCACCTTTAATTGTATATAGAATAAAATAATCTATCCAATGGTGGTGGTTTCGCATTTGGCGGAGCTACGGTCTGAAAGTTGAGTTTTGGACCCACATTGTACCTTGTACAGATTAAAACATTCAACTTATTCTTCATTCATTATTTTTATAATTTTATATTTTTATAATATTGTAAATATTACTTCTAATAAATATACACATTAAAATCAGAATAAAAGTAAAAAGAAAACTCAAAATAAAATACACACACATACAGGTATTATACCTATATTTATACCTATACCTTTTATACTTTGATTTTATTTAATGTATAAAACATATTAGAAAGATAAAATAAAAAATACACTTATGTTTATAAAAGTATTTTATCATTTTAGAAAATAATAAACAAAAATAAATAGATTAAAAATACAAAAATAAAAATAAAATACTCAATATGTAGATAATATACCTATATAGGGGTATAAATGCAACTTTGTAAAAATATATTTCATAAAAATAAATAAAAAATCATAATAAAATACTACATAAAATAACAAATATTTTTTATTTTATAATCATTATTTAATAATACCATTTTCTATTTTTAAACGAATTAACAAAACATTTCTTTATTATCTTTTTCTGTTGGTCCACGTGGACCAACCAGAGGCTAGCGACTGTTGACCAGCAGGTCAACAGCCCGTCCTTCATCTACTGTAGCTCTGGCGCGCCTGGGTTTTTTGCCCACCTTGGTGGATTTTCCTAGGTCGCGCCGCTCGTCCTTCGCCGTCGCTTCCTTCTTGGAAGTTGATCACTGTAGACCCATCTCCATCGCCGCTCCATCAGATCCACTCAGATCTCCTTCCTCCACCCGTGATCATGCCTCGAAAAACACGCCCTCAACTTTCTTCAAATACAACCCATCATCTTCCTATCTCGGGTTGAACCGCATTCCATACAGATCCAAGCCCCTTCGGTCGTGCTCGAGCACCTGGAGGTGACAGCTCCTGGTTCCACACCTTCGAGGAGGCGCAGCGAGCGATCTGGGCGCGTTCCACCACCTCCGGCGGTCGACCCCCGTGAGGTATACTCCCTCTGGCCATTGGCCATCGAGGTTGCGATCCATCCTATTTTCATCTCCCTTTCATCCCTGTTAGTCTTAGGATTATTTTCCCCTTCTTGCCGACTCGAATCGACCACTCGTTCACCCAATCGATCATCTCGCCGGAGCGCAACTCCGGCGAGGCCCTATCGCATCTCCTCGTCCATCTCGTGAGCAACCCGAGGTCGAGGCATTTTGCCCTCGACCTCTCTAACATTTTGGTGCAGGTCTTGAAGTGCAACGCAGCTTCTGGAGCGATTTTTGCTCTCTCGCCGGAGCTCCTGGAGCCTTGCAGCTCCGCCACCTCCGTGCGAGAGCACCGGCGTCCGCCGACGAATTTTGAAGCCTCCAGACGACAGCCGACACCTGCAGGAGCATCCTCGGCCACCTTGCAAGCGCCAGCGTCGCCGTGGTCGGCCGGAGGAGCTCGGAGAAGCTCGCCGAACCGGAGCTCCTCCGTGTTCTTCCATCGACCTCCGGGACCGTCGGATCAACGAGGAGCCTCCAGATCAAGTCGCGGCCGTCAGATCTTAGCTCGCCTCCACCGTCGATCTCTTGTCCAGATCTGATCTCAGCCGCTGATCATCGAAGCGTCATCGGCCGTTCTTGTGCTGCCACGTGTTTAAGTGGAACGTCTCCAGCCGTTGGATCACGCCTTAACGCCCAGCCGTTGGATGCGCGCCACTTGTCACTTACCGAGCGCAGGAGTGAGGGTATTTTGCATCCCGACCCTCGCGATTTTTGTATTTATTTATTAGTCTATAAACTTGCCTTGGTAGTTTAAAATATTTTGTAATATTTTGCAAAAGACCCTCGGATTTTAGTTATTTGCGTTTGGGTCCCTCGCCACGTCACCTCACGTGACCTGTACACGTGAGGTGGTGGGCTTTTTGCAGAGGCACCCCTGGTCTTTTGTTTATTTCGTTTAAGTCCATGAACATTTATGTCAAGTTGTAATATTTTGGAGAATTTGCATAGAACCCCCTGAGCTTTGTATTATTGCAAAAATACCCCTCCCAGGCGCGTGCAAGTCACGCGCCCTGGTGGGTAAGTTGCACATATACCCTTGCGGGTTTGGATATTAATGTTTTAATCCGTGAAATGCAAGTTGCTGTGTAAAGTTTGTGGAAAATTGCATTACTGCCCCTGGATGTTTTAAATATTGCACTTACGCCCTTGCCAGCACTGTTTGATGATGGAGTCTTGTTCTAATTAATTAAAATATCATTTTAACTCCAAAAACCCCACAAAAATAGGCTTAAGCTCCTGTGCACCTATACTTTCACGCCACCTATTTAGTTTTTGATTTTATTTTAGTTTTATATTTATTAAAATCAAAAACTCTCATTTTGTGCACTGTCTACCTTAGAAAATACCAAAAAAATATCAAAACACCTCTAAAAATTCCAAAAAAATTACCTAGTATCTATTTTATCCTATTTTAGTGTCAGTCCAAAAATCATTAAAAATTTCAAAAGAAAAACACTAAAAATTGAAAAACACTCAAAAACTTCAAAAAAATATAAAAAAATAGTAGAAAACCCAAAAATTGCAAACTCAGCTTCTGTTTCTTCCTTATTTTGTTACTTTTATTAAAAAATAGTGTGAAATATTTTTGCTACTGGTTGGTATTTTTAAATTACATTTTATTCCAGCCAGCCTCATTTCCACTGTTTTCTCTTATTTCAGTAATTAAAAATATCAAAAACATCTTGAAAAACCCCCAAAAATCACAAAAACAGTAAAAAACCTTAAAAATACCAAAAACATTTACTTTCTGAATTTTTGAGTTATTTTTGCACATTTTTATAAATATCTTAGCTTGCCTTGTATTATATCCCCTTGTTTTTCCAATATTTGAAAAAGAAAAAAAAAATATATAAAATATAAAATCTAAAAATCAGAAAATTAAAAATCAAAAAAAAAATTAATTAAAAATTAAAAACCCACAAAAATTCATTTGCTTGCTTGCTTAGTGTAGACACTTTCACACTCACACACTTGTGCATTCATTTGCTTGAATTACACTGTTTGCTCCCTGTGTTCGAACTCTCTGCATACTTGCCCTTTACATCATTTGTGCAGAGTTAAAAATAAATTTTAACTCCACATTGTTTCTAATTTATTGATCTTAGTGTGGGTTAATTGTTGATTGAGTGCGGATTTCATTTGAGGGTCGCAACAGCGACGGTCATCTCCGCCTTGTGCGAGATACCAATTTAGACCTCGTGAGATCCGCGGTAATCAAATGGCGCCGTTGCCGGGGAACGACAGCTTGTAGTTCACATTCTTGTTGTTTGTGTGATAGTTTACCATAGCAGCATTTTCCTTCTCTTACATTTTTGATATATCTAGTTGAGCTTTCTGACCACTCTTCTTTGTCTTCTTGCGAGGGACCGCGGAGCGAGGCGGATCGCCTAGGCGACCGACGCAACCTTGGGACGTGGAGCCGGCTTTTCTTTAGCCAAGCGGCAGAGAGAGGCAAGGAGTGAGAGAGAGAGATTAGAGTAGCTTTTCTTTTATTTGTGAGAGAGTGATATTCATTTAAATTGTAATAATACAGGTACTTTGGACACTTGAACATTCGGGCCTAATTTCCGGTGTGTTTGTTCACCCGGGGGCTCACCGCGGTTTTTATCGTGTTTTGACCGCTTGTCATTTTCCGGTA